>CABHPP010148681.1:42957-62686 GCA_902168425.1 Peromyscus attwateri
GAGAGAGAGAGAGAGAGAGAGAGAGAGAGAGAGAGAGAGAGAGAAGGAGGAGGAGGAGGAGGAGGAGGAAGAGTCTGTGTCCGGCTTTTTAAGGATTCCCCTGCACGTGCACAGGTGGGCTTACGGAGCTATGGCACACATGCCCTGAATGTGTGACCCCACTGTGTGCATTTGCACAATCATGCAGCACGCGGATGACGTAAGACGCAAGACCCTTGCTTAGTTCCTGAACTGCACGTGTGTGGTCATGCAGCTTGGAGTGGTGGCAGAATCCTAACAGTTTCTCCATTTTAAAAAAAAAAAAAAAAAAGAAAGGAAGGAAGGAAGGAAAGGGGAGGGGAGGGGAGAAAAAAGAAAAGAAAAAAGAAAAGAAAAGGAAAGAGAAAGTGGAAAAGGAAGCAATCATTGGGAAGTTGATAATTTTATTATTCGTCTTAAAATGTCAGAAAAACAACTATCTGCCCAAGGCAAGCGGTTAGGCTGAGCAAGACAGCCAGCAGTTTTGAAGCTCTTCCCAGAGGCATATCTAACAGTCTTTCAAAAATTACTGATTCTTTTCAACTATTGAAGGAATCTTTTCCTAGCTCTTAGGCACAAACTAGTAGAGGACTGCTTAGTCTGTTCCAAACAGTCTGGGATCGCAAAGTCATTCCTTTGGCTTGGGATGGGAATGAGAGGTGAGAGAATGTTTGCCTTGTAGCGTCCGAACGGAATGAGACTTTACACCTCAGAGAGGTGTCTCCCATGCATGAAAGCATGTTACCCGCAAGCCTGGATGGGAGAGAGAGCACCTTAAGGAGGGCTTAAGTGCCGGGCGGTGGTGGCACACGCCTTTAATCCCAGTACTTGGGAGGCAGAGCCAGGCGGATCTCTGTGAGTTCAAGGCCAGCCTGGTCTACAGAGCGAGATCCAGGACAGGCACCAAAAGTACACAGAGAAACCCTGTCTCGAAAAACTAAAAAAAAAAAAAAAAAAAAAAAAAGAGGGCTTAAGGATTTAAGCCGACTGAAGAGGGCTGATCCAGAGAGAGAAACGTCCCAGTTTGCCTGGGGCCTGGAGCTCCGCTGGCTTTTTCGCTGCGGCTAATGAACACGCACCAAGTCCATACTCAGCCTGGCCTTCGCGGTTTGCCACTCTGGTTTGCTTCCTTCCAGGCGTCTGGATGCCAACCACATCAGCTACGTGCCACCTAGCTGCTTCAGTGGCCTGCACTCCCTGAGGCACCTGTGGCTGGATGACAACGCCCTGACGGAAGTCCCTGTCCAGGCTTTCAGAAGTTTATCAGCCCTGCAAGCCATGACCTTGGCCCTGAACAAAATACACCATCTACCAGACCTTGCCTTTGGAAACCTCTCCAGCCTGGTGGTGCTGTGAGTTTTATTGATTTTGCTCTCTGTTTTGACGGTTTCTGAATTCTCTCTGAGATCTTAAAGTGTTGGACCTCAAAACTTGAATGGAGGCATTTTAAAGGGAGGAGAAAACGCTGAGACCCTCTCTAGAATGACTTATCAATTTTCCAATTGTGTTAATGACTTACAACATTTATCAAATATCCGATTAGTGATAAACATTGCTGGGCATACAAAGACCAAGTAGCACCTTTACCATAGTGGAATCCATTGTACGTTTTAAAAGAAATCATCACAAAAATAATTTAAAAAATTTATTAAAAGATAATTTGATTATTAACAATATATATTAATAATAGGATTTTTTTTGCAATTCGAAGGATGGAACCAGGCATCACAAATGCTAGCTAAACAAATATTAATACTTCCTCAGTGAATTACATTCACAGCCTTGACAAGTACTTTTTTATTGTTTTTTTTTGGTTAAAGATAAAGGAGACAGATCATTCCCAAGCTGGGGATATAGCCCAGGGGCAGAGTGTCTAGCTTCAATCAGTACCTGGCTTTGAGCCCTAGGACTGATGAAAGACAGGAAAAGATAGGAGAAAGGAAAGGGAGGTAAAGGGAGAGGAGAAGAGAGAGGAGAACATTGACTCTTGACAACAATACTGCATTTCTACAGCTTTGCATTTTTCTCTTTGAGATCTAGGTTTCTTTGGGTTGGGTTTGGGTTTTTGAAACAAGGTTTCAAGCAGACTGGCCTTGAACTGGCTGTACAGTTGAGGGTGACCTTAAAGTCCTGATGCTCCTGCCTCCACCACCCAAGTGTTAGGATCATAGGCATGTACCACCACCAGTGCCTCTCTCACATCTCATCGTTTTAGAAAATCAAAGTGGTTCTCGAGTGATGGTTTGGAAATTAATCAGTCTTCCTCAGCAGTAAAACAGTTTGCCGCACGTGTCTAGTAGAATAAGCCGACGTTTATCGAAGGCTGGTGTTCGGAGTCACTTGCTGCTTGAAGGATTATAAGATCAGCTTGCTTGATGTGTTAGTCCATGTTCCATCCCCAGGACAGACGCTTGAGATAAAGCTGGACATGGTACCGCACACCTGTAATCCTAGGGTTTAGAAGGCTGAAGTGCGTTTGAAAGCCAGTCAAGGCTGTACAGGTCAAGCTGTGTGGGCTACTGAGTAAGATCCTGTCAAGGAAGGAAGGAAGGAAATGGGGGAGGGAAAATGGAGGGGAGGGAGGGAGGGAGGGAGGAAGGAAGGAAGGAAGAAAAAGATTAACCACTTAAAGGGAGGAAAGGCACTTTGACCTTCAAATTGCAGTGATTTCAGTCCATGGCTGGTGGTCTCCTTGCCCTGGACCCATGGTGAAGCAGAGCATTGTGACCGACGGTACATGGTAGACCAAAGTTGCTCCGTCGGTAGCAGCTAGGAAGCACAAGGAGAGACAGAAAGGGCTGGGGGTGGCCAATAGCTCCTTCAGGGACAAGGCTCCATGACCTAGCTTCCTTCCACTAGGTCCCACTGTCCTAGGCCCCACCACCATCGCTGTAACACCACAGGCTGGCTGCCAAGCCGTAAGCGGATGGGTCTTGGGCAGTCATGTATGACTCAAACCTCAATGGGGAGCCTAGAGAGGGGCTACTTTGCCCCCCATCACCCGCTGACTCTCTTCTACCTTCACCAGCCAGCCCACTTCCTTACTGCAGCTGATTGCCCATCTCTTCTTTTGTAGCATGTACTCCTAAGAGGGCTCTTGGGTGTTTTTGTTTTTGTTTTTGTTTTTGTTTTTGTTTTTGTTTTTATCCTCTCCATCCCCTCTCTCATCTGTTGCATCTAAAAGACCCTGAAGAGATGCCACATAGATCTCACCTGAAACCAAAATTTTATTTATTACAAGGAAGATCTTAGTCTGGGAAGAAAAGAAATTTAACAGAATATTAACAGATGTCCGCTCTCAATTTCTCACATGAATATGAGGTCACCGATCCTGAAGAAGCTGGCTATGGCCTTTGATTTTTTCTTTTTTCCAGCACTTTTTTTTTTTTAACTTTGTCTCCCTTAAATCCACTTTCCAAAACTTCTTTGGGAGTTAGTCTGCTTTCCAGTTGTGTACACAACTGTTCTCATTGACTCTGGCACACCTGATCTATCAGTTGAGCCTAAGATGATGATTGCCCACACTAATAGTTTGTCAAGATTACTAATCTTGGGCAGCAGAAAAAGTGTGATCCCTAGTCCCTTATAGCTGAAATCCTTTCCTGAAGACCTGCAGCCCTGATCCTGGGAATGGAGTCATCACAAAACAAGCTTAGTCCCCGTGTGACCCTCCCTCCATCCACCCCATCACCTCCCTCAGTGATACTCAGTAACTCTGCTGAGCACTCTATGTCCCCAAGACACAATGAGCAAACCACACTGGAAAATATAAAAACAACAACAAAAATGTGAATCACTCAAATCATCACACACACAAAGGGTAGTTAATCCTAAACTCTATGCTGTGGAATCGTCTACAATACATGTGAAGGCAGCAGAGGGGCTTTTCTAAAATGTTCGTTCCTTATCTTTAGTGCCTGTTTCACCTTCCTTTGGATTTAAACATCCAAAATGCTGTTCCTGACTTCTCTCTGGGCAGTGCGCCTTCGTGACTGTTCATGACTGTGGGTAATGGTTTCTTGCAGGCATCTCCATAACAATAGAATCCACTCCCTGGGAAAGAAATGCTTTGATGGGCTCCACAGCCTGGAGACTTTGTGAGTTGACCTTTTATTTGTTTCCCTCTTCCCAGTGCTTTCATGAATATTCTGAAGGAATCAAAACCGCCTTAAAGCCAAACTTGATGTTTGGTTTGGTTAATTGCCTGAGCTTTAAACAGATATTTACAGAGGTTTTTATCTTACACACACACACACACACACACACACACACACACACACACACACACACACACCCCACAGAGCTGAACAATCAAACTGAGATTCTATTTTAATCTCTTGAGAGTGGCAAATTAGTGAGAACAATTAAAGCTAAATGAGATGTTCTCCATAAGCAGTGACTGTTGGCTTAGGAATGTGTATTCTCCTCCCAGAGAGCCAGCCCTCTTGCCAGGAGCACTAATCACCAGTTGTGTGTGAGCTGGGTCCTCTGAAGAAAGAGCAAAGACCCTGAGATGCAGGTTCTTCATAAGGCACATGGTTCATACTGAAGTAATTCAAGGGGCGACGTCATTTGATCACTGATGTACATTGTTTGAATAATTTTTACAAATATCCTATTAAGCAACGATTTCTATCCTGTCTTAGGCTCCACTGAGTTACTTTACCAAGGCTACATATTTAGCGTGTAGTGTAACTGAGAATTCCTCCTTTCTCTAAGCCGATTCTGAAAATCTATGTTTATCTCAAGATACTACTTTCAAAGAGCGGGTCAAAGGTTCCACTGGACACAGTGACATGTACCTGTGGTCTCAATCTATTCTTAAGATGGAGGCAGAGTATCACTTGAGCCCAAGAGTCTGAGACTAGCCTGGGTGAACATAGCAAGACCCCCATCTCAACAAACACTAGAACTAGCTCAAGTTTTTGTTGGTACTTTGGATAAAAATGGGTCCAGTCAGCTGACCATACCCTAGATCCCAGAGCCAGGGCAGAAGATCTCACCATCTACCTAGAGCACAAGCCTCCTCCTGGTAGAGGACATACTCTTCGATGCCCTGTTGAGCCGGTGAAGTGAAATACAGATGGGTAGCAGGCAGCAAAAGTTCTGAGTGTGGTAGGAGAGAAAGTAGCTGTGGCGATATCCTAAACCACTTCCTGTGTTCAATTCCGAAATATAAATTAACTACACAAGGCCTTGCGATGACAAAACCAAGTCTTCTATGACCTTAGGGAGCATTGCTCATTTGCGTGCAGACTAACAGTTTACCCATGGTCAATTTAGTTTCTAACCAGTTCTGGATCAGCTTGCTTCCTGAGAGACCATGTCTCCTGGATCTTCTCCTAACAAGTGAACACCCATGACTCTCCTTCCAGAACAACCCGTCAGTACACTTCTCCACAGGTGTCAAAGAGGAACTCATTCAGCCAGGACCTTGGTGGCATGGGAAAGCAGTTTCTCTTGGCCACTAGGAAAAAGTTAGAAGGTCTCTCTCATTAAGTGACACTTTCTCATGCCTTTTAATAGAACAACTGGAGCAAAAAAAAAAAGAAAAAAAATCAGCTTTACTGGTGTTTCCATAAGTGCTTTTCCCATCCCTGGTCCTAGGTAAGGAACCAGACTTACAGAAAAATACATATAAATACCACAGAGTAAAACATTTCAGGACAGAAATCTGTGAATCTTATTGTCTGGCCCCACTTTGCCCAGGGCTACAGAGGATCAGTAAATTGGTTCTTCCCAACCTCTTCCTTTCCCTGACTAGAAAGCCAAGTAATTTATAAGGGTCCGGTCCTTGTTTAATCAAAACAGAGCATCTGGAGAGATTTACAAACAGGAAGAAAAATTTATGTCCACAAAAGACACGAGTTTCCTGCCTGCAGAATAGCTTAGGGACGGCTTGTGCCAGACAAGTAGAAATCTTGATTCATGTCTAACTCAAGTCAAATTATCTTTCTCTTAAAATTAAATAGCGATTCTTTTCGACTGAGGAGGATCTAACCACATCTGATTGCCTTACCAAAAGAGTTTTCTGTGTCATTTGGGAAATCCGTCATTCCCAGGGACCAGACAGCAATTCCTTTTTCATCTGAAGATGTAGGTATAAGGAGGAGTAAGCCTATAAAACATGTGTGAGTAATGGGATTGAAAAGCCATTTGTGTCATTACAGATAGAGAAATTAATGGTTTGAGGTTCTCTGGCTCTTCCATCTCTGTGTATGAGGGATAATACAGAGCTTTGCCTCTCAGACCAAGACAAACACCCAACCTGAGTTGATCATTTAGGACTCAGGGAAAATTCTAGTCTACATGCCCTTGCAAAGGGTCCTGTGTGTCACATAAGCCTTTCCAAAAACACATGTCTTGTCCTGGACTTCAGGCTGAATGAGACACAGGCTCTCCACAGGAGCCAGGCACAAGGCGGGTCTCACGTCCTACTTCCTAAATGGGAAGTCAGGAACAAGAAAGCGGGTGCGTCCCAGGACTGAAGAATGCAAGTACCGGCTGGCAATTCCGTGAACCAGGTCCCTAGGAAGAGCTCCACCAGGAAGTGGTCAGAATCCACCAAGCAAGCATCACCCCTCCTTGGAAGTCAAAGCTACTGCAGGGCCCTCCCTGTTTAAATGACCCACCATCAATGATCCTTGGCATGAAATTTCCGTCCACTGGGGTCTTGATTATTGCAATGCCACTGTTTTTAGACTACTGGTGGTCAGCGCCCTAGAGATGGTTCAGCAGGTGAAAGCCTTTGCTGCTCCACCTGATTGGCTGAGTTCCATCCCTGGAACCTACCAGTGGAAGGAGAAAACTAGCACCCCAAAATTGTTCTCTTCTATAAGCGTGCTTGGTGCTTGAACATAAACACACATACACACATGCCTGCCAGCATGCTCGCACATGCGCACAAGCTAAATACAATAATTGTTTTTAAAGTATTAGCTGGCAGCAAGCCAATAAACTGTCTCCTGAAAGAGAAAGAAAAAGAGTTTCCATCTATGATAAGGGGTCCACTAGAATACTTAACTTGTGAATTGAGGAAATAGAAGTTTTAGATGAAATACTGAAAATACCACTTACTCATTTCTAGAGATTTAAATTATAATAACCTTGATGAATTCCCCACTGCAATCAAGACGCTCTCCAACCTTAAAGAACTGTAAGTATTAAAACAAGTTTAATGAATGAACTTTTGCTCTTTGTAAATTTATTTTTAAATTGGCATAATGATGTGTAATGGCTGAAATATTTTAGGTTTATATAAATAATAGTTTAGCACACTTGAAGTATATTTTAATTGATTTTCATAACAAAAAAAATCATAAATTTTGAACTTATAAGTGGCCTCTCTTATTTGTATGTAAAACATTTTATATCTATCTAACCTATACACTTCCATTTTTCCTAAATGATATGTATCTAGTACCATTTACATTCTTTGTATATTTGTAATACAACTATAATAGAATTTCGTTATTTGTTAAACATTTCTATGAATCTAGAAATTTCTGAGTTACATAAATATAGAATTGTATGAATAAAATTATGTGTCCCTTGTATAGTAATAGATGCCATCACATATATCATATGCATCTTATTACATGCATCTTAAATGCTGGGTAACCCTTATTTAATTTTATTTAATTTTCTAAGCACAATTTCACTAAAGGTAAACTCATTTCCAACCATGGCTGCATATATTGTGTTTTGGATGATAAATTATAATTAGCTTTTCCTTTTATCTAAAAAGACAAATAGCCTAAGTAAGTACTGTCCTAGCTCTTGAAAAAAAAATATATAATCCTGGGACCTTATTTCCACAAAGCAGATAGATAGAGTAGCTTGTTTATAAGGAAAAAGCCTTCGTGGGTTTGGCCTCAGAGAAACACGTGTATTGGCTGGGTAGTGTATTGACAGAGGAAGGCATTCCTAACCCACACCTCAAACAACCACAGTCATACAGCACTCAAAGACCCTTGACTCTGCACTCTGCCATTCAGACTGTATTTGCCCTGACAGGGGTAATCGATTTATTATTACAGACTCACTAAGCATTTTCCTTGTAAGGAGCTTCCTGAAGTCTCCACTTCACTGCAGCTTAAGTCAATTTTCCCTTCTCTGGCTTCAGACAGAGAGTAATCCTAATCCTCTCTCCAAAGATAGCTCACACTGCACTCAAGCTGTTATGCAACAGTTCTCTGGTGGATATCAACAAAGGGATTTTCCTTTTATAACGTAATATCCCATTTCTGTAAAGCACAGTCAGGATTTGCAGCGCCTCTCTTCCTCCTTCAAGGTGAGAGCTTGTGATTTCCTTCGCTCCTCTGCGGTGAATGAGGACACACACGGTTCACAATGCAGGGAGGAGTTACCTATACACTGGTTACTAAAGATGCTGATTGTAGTTACATGGTAGGGCAATCTCCCTGCCCCCCCCCCCCCACACACACACACATACACACAGAGACACACATGTGACTTTCTATAATTATTTTTCTCTCTTTCTAGAGGATTCCACAGCAACAACATCAGGTCAATACCTGAGAAAGCATTCATAGGCAACCCTTCTCTTATCACAATGTAAGTGCCTATTGGGCTCTTTTTACTCCAACTTCCTGACATATAACAGTTCTAAATATATTGCACATTTAAGTATAATGCAGTTAATGCTAATTAATTTGCCTCGGTTTTGTCTCAGTCCATGCAAAAATCTGTGCAGGAGTGATATATTTCATCAGATTTCGTTGATGTAGTTCATCAGGTTTCAACTAAACACTGAAATGATACTAAAAGTTGATCTTTCAGGATCTGAGGTGTCTGCTGCCTTACGGTCGCCGTCTTCAGATGCCACGTCACATGCCACAGCTAATCTTAGAAGTGGTTTTGGTTACCTGTATTTTGCAAGGAATAAACCTGATTTTAGAGCTTCCAATGGCAGGCCTCTTAGTCATTCAGGAATTCAACCCCAGTACTCTAGAAAAATAAAGTATTATATACAAAAAGAGGGTCTTGGCAAACAATTTACCTCTGATTTAAATTGCTGGCTGTGAGAGTTGAATACTGTTTAATGTTCTCTGCCTGTCTGTAAACAAGCCCCAGCCTTGAGTCACACTTAAACAAAACTAGGGTGTAATTCCAGAAAGGTGCGTGTATTCTAAAATGGGAACTATAAGGACTTAATATATTATAAATTTTTCTTTTCTTTTTCCTTTTTTTTTTTTTGATTTTTTGAGACAGAGTTTCTCTGTGTAGTTTTGGTGCCTGTCCTGGATCTTGCTCTGTAGACCAGGCTGGCCTCGAACTCACAGAGATTCACCTGCTTCTGCCTCCCAAGTGCTGGGATTAAAGGCGTGCACCACTGCCACCCGGCAAATACAATAAATTTATAATCACAAAGTACCAATAAAATAAATTTATAATCATAAAGTACCAATAATTTTGCTTCACACTTAGCACAGATAGACCATTTATTATGTATCAACAGTAAGAAAATAAACATGTGTAATTATTAGGTTTTTTTTTTTTTAGATAAAAGACGGTATCTTTTTTTTTTTTTTAAAAAAAAAAAAATCCCGTTTTTTAACTAAAAAAAAAAAAAAACCTACCTAAACCAAGGTAGGTTTAGGAAATTGTATTGGCCTTAGTGATGGGTCTCAGATCTATCATAGAGAAGGTGAGTAAAGGCAACCATGCTTGTCAGGGGTACCTCCCGTGCGTGCGAACTTGAGAGAGAGACTTTCTGAGACCATGTGGCATTTGTCACAAATGAGCCAGAGCCCCAATTAGCCTAGACAGCTGTGCGGAGGGGGGCAGCTAACACACATACAAACAAAACCATTCATCACCTCTGAACCGTCCTGGCAATATTTTGGCACACTAAGGGCTTTGAATCCTACTGCCGAATAAACATTAGTCCTCATTAGAGAGCATTTACATCTTAAAAGATCAGTGAAATGCATGGGCTTTGCTGCTCTTTGCCTGCAGCCCCGGGACTGGTGCTTAATCGCTCTTTTGGCATGTTAATGCCTCGTGAGTGACAGCCCTGGCAGTCTTTGGAGGCCTCTCCCCTTTCCTCGAGACTGCCAGCCTTCTCCTCATCCTCACGCAGGCGTTTCCATCTCTCATCGCCGCCAACCTTCCCGACACAGTCACCTCTAAGTATGTCTGACTCCAAGCCCTGTTGGCTGGTGACCCAGCCTTCATTTCTACCTCGGCAGTCGCCAACCCAGTGCCCTCTTTTTATCCCCACACCCCCCCCCCCAGCTCCTCCATTAGCCATGACTTCTTGAAGTGTACCAGTGTAGTTGAGGCGGGTTTCCCTGTCTCTCCGTTGTCGCCAGAGATGGCTCCGAAGCAGCATCCTTCCTGTCACTGTGTCGCTATGAAACAGACACCCAGGACTGCCTATTTAGATTAAATACAAACTTCTTTTTAAAAAAAAAAAAAAAAAAAAAAAAAGATTTATTTATTTATTATGTATACAGTGTTCTGCTTGCATGTACCCCTGCAGGCCAGAAGAGGGCACCAGATCTCATTACAGATGGTTGTGAGCCACCATGTGGTTGCTGGGAATTGAACTCAGGACCTTTGGAAGAGCAGCCAGTGCTCTTAACCTCTGAGCCATCTCTCCAGCCCCAAATACAAACTTCTTATCTGACATTCACGGTTTTCCACAGCCAACATTCCTAACCTATTTCCCCAAAGCTCTCCACAACCATGCCATAACCCGGCTACCCAAGCTGTGTTTGTACAATGCAAAGATTCCATCCCTGCACTAAGGTGATCGGAATTCTTTCATATGTATTTCAAATGGTATTTCATAATTTTTTAACCCTTCCCCCAAGAAACGGGAGGGCTGCCCCCGGAGACCCCTCGGAGCTTTTTACTTGTAGCTATGATATTTCTGCCTTTCCCATGCAAGCACATATATCCATACCTGTCCAGTGTATGTATATTTGCACACGTGTGTGAGTGTAATTATGTGCATATAAGTATATGATAGAGCCAAGGAAGGTGTGCTATGAGGAAGGCTCCCTTTTAAGCCATAATGCCTCTATTCCAGTTGTCACGCTTTTCTGATTGTTTCGCTGATTCTTTGAAAAATCCATGCGCGTATGAAATGTATCTTGATCACATCCAACCCAAATTTCCCCCACCCCCATGGCGGTTCTTTTAACAAGTGTCTAATCCTAAGGGAAAAGAAAGAATAAGTGGCCGAATCCAAAAGCACTTAGGTGTGCTAGGTAACCAACTATGTGAGATGTTGCACCTGCATTAGCGTTTCCAGTTGTGACACAAGTCCCATGACCAAGCTCGTTATTATCTCAGCTTAAATTGAGGATCTAGGCGATAATGAACTTCCTGGGTATCTGAAGCTCAGTTTTCTCACCTGAGCATGAAGAAAATAGTATCTATGCCGTAGATCAAAGTTGTTGTACAGATCAATTGCTTTGTCAAATAGAAGGTGATGTGCTGTTATTTGTTTTAGTCTCATCAGACTCTAAGCTTCTTTAGGCAGGAATATTTTATCATTCCTCTTCAACCTCCAGCGTTTAGAATAATTCCTAATGGCAGTTTCTGTAATGAACAAATCTTTAAATCTCTGCAATGTCTTCTTCACAGTTTGAGCAGAGTAGACACTGATTAAAGATTTGTTGTACTCAATTGAACTATCCCAATGCCTCAGCTAACAAATTTGTGTGGGGCTCCATTGACAAAGCAGTTGAACTATATTTTGATTACATTAAAAAGTCTATAATGCAAAATGTTCTTTAAGTTTTAATAATGTCTCACATTTAGAGTCATGACTAATTCAAGAAACTTCTTACATTAGATAAACCCCAAAGTATATCACTTCTTCTCAATAATATGAAGAGTTCTTTGTGGGTGTTATGGTAATTATATTTAACCAACAGATAGAACCTTCCATAGACATAAAGATGATAGATAGATAGATAGATAGATAGATAGATAGACAGACAAACAGACAGATAGATAGATGATAGACTGAATTGCACGTTATGTTTTGTTACTGAGTATTTGGTGGTGGAGATAGACAAAATCTTTAAGTACAGTTAGTCAGTTCATGGGCTTTTCTACTTAGTAACTATCATTCATACCAGCCCTGCTATCCAAATTTTAATTTTTTTCTTTTTGATTAATCTTGTGGGTTAGCATACACAGTGTGGGTTTTATCATGACATCTTCACACATTGTCATTCTACTTCATTCTAAATCCCACCCCAAGTCCCTTCCCTTTAAATTTTATTGAGTAAAGATTCCTTACCCCAAATCTCCTAAAGTGAGCTACTGAGATGGTTCAACAGGTTTAGCCTAAGAACTTGAGTTTGATGCTGGGAGCTCACATTCACAACTTATCCTCTTACCCCCACGCATACACCATGGCATGCATTGGTATGCATGCTACGCACACCAAATAAACAAATAAGTAAATATCACAGAAGTGTAAAATGTGAGATGTTCACTCGGAACTGAGTATTAGGGATGGGAAGTAATCAGTAGAAACAACCAGTAAAAGCAACAACTGCACTTAGTATATTTGATGAAGCATATTCTCTTGGCCATCAGCTTTATTATAACACATTGGTGTTTGGATTTTTCAGACATTTCTATGACAATCCCATCCAATTTGTTGGAATATCTGCTTTTCAACATTTACCTGAACTAAGAACCCTGTAAGTGTCTATTTCTCTTAAATGTCACCACCACCCAACCTGTAGTATTGCTGCAAAGACCAAATGAATGCTACTGCTTGAAATACTTTGAAAAAAAAAATCGTAGTAAAAATGACCCCGTTCTAGAATCTTCTCCAAATAACACTCACATATTTCTCCTAGGACTTTGAATGGTGCCTCACAAATTACTGAATTTCCTGACTTAACTGGAACTGGCAACCTGGAAAGTCTGTGAGTATTTGAGTAGACCCTTAGCTTTGCCCACAACATGCATTCACTTTGGGACTGATCAACCTCAACATCCGTGAATCAAAACATGTCACTGTATGATGTGGGAATGAAAGAATTATGTCTGGCTTGTGTTTTAACAGGACTTTAACTGGAGCAAAGATCTCATCTCTTCCCCAAACCGTCTGTGATCAGTTACCTAATCTCCAAGTGCTGTACGTATCAGTAAGGCAATAATGTTGTATAAACAGACAACTTCCATTTAGGGGCAAAATGGCAGACAGTATCTCAACAGTCATTGGAAATGGGAGAAAGTTCTTTCCTTGCAGGTCTCCAGAAGGTCATAGTCCCTCTTTTGCCTCCTTTGGACCAGGCTCCCAGCCATAACCCTGGTAGCCATGATAGCGTATCTTTGTTTTCAAGTGCAAACAGCTGCCCGTAAGAGTTGTAGTTGGCATGCATTTCCCTTCAGAAAATGAATGTGAACAAGCCAGAGAAACTGCATTTCCTCTTCTAAAGGTTTCTCAGAATGGAACAAAATAGCATAATGGATCAACAGCCTAACATTAATGTCAAAAATAAAATTATCAAACAGGCAACGACCTCGATAGAGAGACTAAACATTCTTTGGTGCTGTTATGGATAGTAGGTTCTAATGTTTCATCTGGTAGTCAGTCAGCTTGAATGTTATTTCTGTTGACTCAAATCTCATTTTTGCCCCTGCCTTTCCCAGGTTTCATCAGAAGTAGATTATGGGGATTTGAATCGCCTCGTTTTGACATTCTGCTTTGGTTTTTCTGTTCACTCCACCCAGCCCTCTGGTTCTCTCAAGCATTGTTGGGACTATTATTAAAAGGACCTCCACTCTCTCATAAAATGGTTCTTCTTTTGTGGAATAGACACCTATCACGGTCAGCCACCTGTCATCTCAGCATAGGCTCCTCTTCGTAGCAGAACCAGCATAATGCAGGTGCTATGTGGGATGGGATTGTCTGCAGCATGGCTCTGCCCTTCCTCATCATCCCCAGGCCACCCTGTCACTGCAGATGTTCAGTGACATGGTGTGCAGTGGAAGCACCCAGGAGATTCTGTCACTCACACATGTCTGAAGGAAGGCAGATAAAGCAAGCTTTGTCCTTGTAGCCTCCATTTCCCTATGAAGTGTAGCTACAGACAAAGGAATTGAGACTCTGGGATATATTTATTAAAGCCTCACCGCAAGAAAGCATCACAATTTTTTGTTTACTTTTATCTTGTGTGTGCATGTTCACATGCATTAAGTGTTGTTAGACTAATGTCCCAGCACACACATTGGGGTCAGATGACAACCTCGGGTATTGGTCCTCACCAAGAACAACAGGTACTCTTAACCACTGAATCATTTCTCCAGTCCTCTACTTCCATTTCTTAATGAAACTAGTAGAGGGTACCCAAAACCATCTATTGTCTGCTGCTGCTTACTGATTTTCATGACTGACATGGATCAATGCCGTAAGAGGGATCTCACACACTGTAGCTGGTAAGGAGGGAGTCAGGGTTTAAATCGTGTCCATTTCTTCTATGCTGCATAGGGAACTGACAGTCAACAGCCAGGTCCCAAACCACATAGGTGAACAAAGGCCACTTGGGAAACCAGTTAGGAGCAAAGGCTCCAGAACATCATTTCCTGGTTTAACTACAAGTTCCCTAGAAAGCAGAACATTATCTTTAGCAAGTTCTTTTCCCTTCTGGGGGGTTCAGTTTCCCAGTCTTTAAAACAAAAGAACCACTTCCTTCAGATGGTAACCCTAAGGATTAAATGACTACATGTCAAACCCTTAGAGCAGAGTTTAAGACGTGGTAGGTGCTAGGTCAGTGTTAACTCTTCCATCCTTTTCATTTGCCATTACTCTTTCTGCAAAATATTGCTTCTTTGGGGTGTGTGGTGCATCTCTGCATATAGATTCCAGAGGTCAACACCAGGTGTTTCTCTCAATCATTCTCCATCTTATGTTTTTTAATTTTTTTTATATATTTATGCATTTGTGTAGGCATGTGTAGCTGAAGTTTTCCTGTGTCCCACCTGGCCCGCAGTCAGGACAAATCTCTCTCACCCGCCAGTCCCCCAGCCGCTCAGACCCAAGTAAACACACAGAGGCTTATATTGTTTACAAACTGTATGGTCATTTGCTCAGGCTTATTACTGACTAGCTCTTACACTTAAATTAACCCATAATTCTTACCTATGTTTAGCCATGTGGCTTGGTACCTTTTCTCAGTTCTGCCTTCACATCTTGCTTCCTCGGTGTCTGGCTGGTGTCTCCTGACTCAGCCTTCCTCTTCCCAGAATTTTCCTTGTCTACTTATCATGGCTATACTTCCTACCTGGCTACTGGCCAATCAGTGTTTTATTTATCAACCAAATCAGAGCAACACACATTCACAACATACAGAACAACATTCCACAGCAGGCATGTGTGTGCACACGTGTGTACCACCGAGTATGTATATATAAAGATTAAAGGACAGCTTGTGATAGCCAATTCCCTCTAATGTGCATTCAGGGGCAACCACCTTTCCCCACTGAGACATCTTGCCAACCCCTCTGTTAGTTTTTTGAGACAAAGTCTCCTCACTAAACAAGAATTATTGGCTAGCAAACCCCAGGAATTCTCCTGCCTTACCTGTGTGTCACGATCACTTTACTGAGCCATCTTTCCAGCTCCGAGACATTATATTTTAAACCAGCCATGGTAGCCCGTACCTATAGTCTGAGCATTAAGGAAAGGCATGGAAAAGGACCACAAGTTGGAGGCCAGTTTGGGCTACAGAGAAACTCCAGAGCAATGTGGGCTACATAATAAGTCTGTCTCAAGCAAGTAAACAAGCAGAAAAGATCCTATTCCTTCTTGTTGGAACTTGAATGTGTGTAGATACACAAATACATTAACGATATTATCTTGCCTGTGTTTTCAACGCTCCACCCACAATATTCATTTGTTCCTCGTGACATTCCTGACAGATAGACAAGGCAGGTATCTTCTAAGAAGAAAACCAGAAAGAAAAAAAAAATTAGTCAGTGCTCAGGCTACCATATGAACCAAGAGAAACTCATGTATTTTCATACCAGAACCCAGGACCTTGAGCTCTACTAGAGGGACTTTTAGAAGCATTGGTGTGAGAGCTGCCATCCTGTGTTTTTTTCCCCCCCATTAACATATGAGATTTCAGTGTGAGTGTTTATTATCTTGCTTCACCTTCACAGAAATCATCTAGTCCACTATTTAGGCTAAATGTGTGTTCTTCACTTACTAACTGATGGTCTTGTGGACGTCATTCCTTTCTGTATGAGGACACCCACAGTGGCACTGTCAGTGATCACAGGATTAAAATCAAGTAAAGCTATAAACACAGTGCCTCTAAACATGAAATGCTTGGTGCACATCAACCCTGAAATCGTTACGTAAGAGGTGGACGAAATGCAATACTGTGTCCTGTGTAGGAGGTTTTGTATACTCCCTACTAAGATATTTGTGAGAATGAGAAGCCGGGGGTGGGGGGCGGATGTTTCAGCCTGTAATCCCAGTTACTGCGGAGGCTGAGGAAGTAAAGATCCCAAGTTCAACCCTTGCCTGGGCTGCACAATATAAACGTAAGAAATATCAGGCTCCCTGAGCAGCCTGAAGAAATGAATGAATCAAATCATTATCATCTTTGATAATATATGTGTCCATTTTCATATAGTCACTACTTTTCAAAACTACATGGTATATTGTTAAGCGTATATTTTGCATAGATATACAGGTTTTTCTTTTGTTCACTTTAGTGAGTTTATTTTTTTGTTTGTTTAGGGGAAGGGAGTAATCTTTCAAACCTCTAGTATTTGTACTCACAGATAGCTTCATTTGAATTATTTATAAGTAATAATTGAATTCTTCCTATATAAAACCCATTCATTCAATAAATGTAGGATAAATTGATCAATTATAAGGATAGGATAATTGAAAATCCTCTTAGAGAAATACTACTGGGTTTTTTCCAGTTGTCTTGGTGGTTTTAAGAATTAGAATCAAGCATGAAAATGGTTAGTTGATTAGTTGATAACTTTTAAAACATGAGACAAGATTTTTTCTTTTTTACCTCCGTTACTCTATCTACCAGTTTTCTTTCTTTTTCTTAACTTTCTGCAAATTACCGTGGCTTGTTTTAGATTAGTTGTATTATAGTATAAATATGTCCAGATGGTTTTGTTATTCTGTAATTTGTTGAGTTTTGGCTGAAACCTTTCTTTGATTTTCCCCCCCTCATGGTGATTGAGTTCAAAGTTAGTGCTAGGTTTTGAATGGTTTGGTTTGGTTTTTAAGTTGATTAGGAAAGAACCAGCAATGACTTGTGTTAGCGGTAGAGAAATAGCAGCTTCCAGAGACAGGGGCCCAGTGATTTAATTTAATCTGTCCTCATTTCAGTAAGATAAGAGCTAGAATACTGTAGATCGTCACTAACAAAATAAATAAATTCATTAAGTAAATTATTTAAATCAATTAAAGAAGTATAATAGTTACATTTCAGTAAATAGTTGAACCTATTGCCTAATCCAATAATGCACATGTCTACCTGCTGCTTGTCAGGGCTGTGGAATTGTCCTGAGTTTGCCTTGGAGGGGCATATCATCTTAAGGGAAAAGGAGAGGAGGATGTGTTTCCTTAAGATTAATGTGTAACATATTTTTCTCTCTCTCGCCTTTTGCTTTCCAGAGATTTGTCTTACAACCTGCTTGAAGACTTACCCAGTTTGTCAGGCTGCCAAAAACTTCAGAAAATGTACGTCTTTGAAACATCATATTGTTACTACTTAGTGTGTCTCTAAGTCACTCAACAAAAAGGTCAGAAGCCCAAACTCCCACTTTTCAGGGTACCCTATGGCTCACCGTGGCACTTGTCCTTCTTACACACACGAGATGTGACAGTGGAGGGTGCCTAGAAAGTTGGGAAATAGTACTTGTCTCATCCATGTACTGTGATATTAATAAAGTAGTCAGTGCACAGATGCACTTTTCTCCTTTGTTTTTCCCAACTCAATGTATTAGGAAACTGGTTGAGTCTGAGCTTGAGAAACTTTTCCTTTTTCATGCAGACAAGGTCTCATGTAGCACAGGCTGGCCTTGATCTCCTCCTGGGCCTTCTTATCTCTGCCTCCCAAGTGCTGGGATTACAGGTGTGTGCCGCACGGGCTCAGTGCTCTCCTTTCTCAAATACAACAAAACTCACCCTTCCGGTGGGTGGTGCTACTTTTGAATACGGCAGCACTTAGGTTTGTTTCATGAAAGCCATCTCCACGGGAGATGACTCACGTTTGTCAGGTGAGGTGCCATGGACACTTCTTATGCACTTTGGAGTTCCTCTTAAAACTCCTTCCAGCCGGGTAGTGGTAGTGCATGCTTTTAATCCCAGCACTCAGGAGGCAGAGGCAGGCGGATCTCTGTGAGTTTGAGGCCAGCCTGGTCTCCAAAGCGAGTTCCAGGAAAGGCGCAAAGCTACACAGAGAAACCCTGTCTTGAGAAACACACACACACACACACACACACACACACACACACACACACACACACACAACTACTTCCTCCACGAAACATTAGCCACCTTTCTTTGTAGCCACACTTCCATTTATCAACCACCTTTCATTTCATACTTAGTTTTTCTCTCATAGCCTTTGGGTCATGAAGGAAGAAAACATGAATTCATTTTCTAAAATGTAAAGATTTGAGGGGTTGGAGAGATGGCTCTGTGGTTAAGAGCACCTAGTACTCTTTCAGAGGAGAAGAGTTGGCCTCCGGCACCCACCATGGGCAGCTTTCAACCACCTGTAACTCCAGCTTGAGGCGTCAGCAGCATACACATGCACATACCCATACACAGATACATAATTAAAAATAAACTTGACACTTCTAAAGACCTTTAATGAATACAGTAAGGGCTCAGGGAAAGAAAGAAACATGTCCTCAAGTGTTTCTTTGTATTGTTGGTTTGGAGTTTTGTTTTGTTTGGCGTGTGTGTGTGTGTGTGTGTGTGTGTGTGTGTGTGTGTGTATGTGTGTATG
Source organism: Peromyscus attwateri (assembly GCA_902168425.1). Taxonomy (NCBI): domain Eukaryota; kingdom Metazoa; phylum Chordata; class Mammalia; order Rodentia; family Cricetidae; genus Peromyscus; species Peromyscus attwateri. The sequence continues at coordinate 61,971 of CABHPP010148681.1, forward strand.
TGTGTGTGTGTGGCAGAGGCAGGGGGAGAGAGGAGAGGTGTCCATGTACAAGACCACGCATGTAGAGATTCAAAGACAGCTTTGTGAAATGAGTTCTCTTCTTCCACTTTTCCTTGTATTCCAGGGGTTAGGAGGAATCAAATGCAAGTCAACAGGCTTGTATGGCAAGCACTTTTACAGACACAATCTTCTCAAGGGCCCCTGATGTTTTGTCTTTTGAGAAAGGGTCAAATGTGTCCCAGGCTGGCCTCAGAGCCAAGGGTGACCTTGAACTTGTGCCCCTCCTTTTTCCACTTCCTGGGGTCTAGACTTACAGGCACGCACTATCACACTTGGTTTGTGCAGTGCTGGGGACAGAGCCCGGCCTTCATGCATGCCAAGCCATCATTCTTCCCACTGAATGATGACAGTGTATGTGGATAGTTTTATACTGTCTTGAGGGAAGCAGCTTCCTTGATTGAGAGTCAATACTTATTTGAACGTAAAAAAAAATTGCAGTGTTATTTACTAGACAAAAAAATAATTTCCTGATTGAGAGATGATAATCACACTTCCTATGAGATAGTCACACTTCCTATGACATAGTCACACTTCCTATGACATAGTCACACTTCCTATGAGATACTCACACTTCCTATGAGATATTCACACTTCCTCTGAGATACTCATACTTCCTATGAGATACTCACACTTCCTATGAGATACTCACACTTCCT
>CABHPP010148681.1:62696-75236 GCA_902168425.1 Peromyscus attwateri
ACTTCCTATGAGATACTCACACTTCCTATGAGATACTCACACTTCCTCTGAGATACTCACACTTCCTCTGCTCCTTTGATTAAGAGCATGCAATCCTACTGTAAAAAGTTCTCTGAAGTCTGTTGGAAACATTAACTCTGATGTCGGTCTCTGGAATGCTTTCTTTTCAGCGACCTGCGGCATAATGACATCTGTGAAATTAAAGGTGGCACGTTCCAGCAGTTATTCAACCTCCGATCTCTGTGAGTACCACCTCCCACACCCCCACAGCCCTGACGACTTCTCTCTGTTGGACCTCCAGTGCTTTTACCATTGTGCCACCATACATCTGTTTTCTGTTTAAAAAAAAAATACAAATATTTTGCTTCTCATAATTTCTAGGGGAAAAAATTAGAAGTAGTAAATTTGTACCCAGGTATAGTGTGTTCATCTTTAAACAAAGTACACGTAAGGCAGAGGCAAGCAGATCTCTGTGAGTTTGAGACTAGTCTGGTGTGCACCGCAGGTTCCAGACTAGCCAGGGCTACATAGTAAGACCCTCTCAAAATGTAAGTTTTAAAAGGTTAAAAATAGGAGTAGTAAATTGGTGACTATGCGTTCAACAAATCCTCTACAATGCACTCTTGTTGCAAAAGAAAGGAGGGTGACTGCTCAGAAGCCTGCATAATAGTCCTGTCTGCAACCTGAGAGTTTAAACTCAAATGGAATGAACACACATAGTCCCTCTGCCTGTTTGGTATGTGTGTCGGGGGGTGGGGTTTGGTTTTGGTTTTGGTTTGGTCTTTTGGGGAGGGTGCTGTGGCTGTGGCTGTGGTTGTGACTGTGTGTAAACATTTAAAGACCACCTGGGTTTGATAGTGAAATATGTGAACTCTGTGCCCTCATCTATCTGAAGAGCAAGCCTGGGAATCTGTTTTAGCAAACCTACTATGGTTTCAGTACAACTGTACTAGAAACTGCTTCTGTTTCTCCGGCAATCGATATGTAACTATTTAATTTTGTTTTATGATTTAAAATGTTGTAAGTATTTCAGTCTGTAAAGTGTTTGCCGTGCAAGTGTGAGGACAGAAGTTCAATTCCTAGACCCGCAGGAAAAGCCTGGTGCAATCACACACTTGCTATCCTGGTGTGGAGGACAGGGATGGGCAGAGCTCTGGGGCTCGCTGCCCAGCCAGTCCAGCCCAATGAAATAAGCTCAAGGTCAGTGAGAGACCCCGTTTCAAAAAACATGGTGGACGGCATTTGTGGAAAGGTACCTGAGATAGTACTCTGGCCTCCACATTCCCATGAAAAGAGGAAGATTCCCTTTAAAAATCTTTCAAATGAGAACACAACTATTCTGTGAATTCAGTTCACTGGAGGTAACTCGGGGGCCCAGTGTCAGACACTTATCTGAATCTGAGAAACACCGACACTGATCACTTCCAATTTTCTCAAATGCCCCACCCTTACTTACTTACTAATGTCTTGGACATTTCAAAAAAAATAAAGTCTCAGTAGAGGAACCCTTGCCAGTGTTTGCAAGGTCTCGCTTTGATCCCCAGCACCAAGGAAGGGAGAGAGGAAGTGTTGGTGGGGGTGGGGGTGGGGGATTGGACCCTTAAATTCATAGTTCATGTTTAAAAATGAACTTGTCTCTGATAATTTATCAGTTCCTGTCTCTGATGAATTACCCGGAGAAGTTTTTGCTAGCAATTTTATTGTTTCTAAATGTCCTTCACTTTGTCGTGGATATATGGCAGTAGATTTCATTTCTCCATAAAAATATTTTTCCTCGCTTTGAAGGATTTTATTTCTAACATACGTTTTCTCCCATTTTACTTAGATCCCAGTCAGGTATTCACTTGTCCGCATCTTTTACTGAGAATTGTCTTGGAAACACCTCTGTCTATTTCAGGGCTTGCCGTAGATGGGTGACGGGCACACATTGTTGGTTGAGTTTCGCCGTGTGCCCAGGATCATTTCATAATTTAAAATGTGCTCTCTTGTCAGAGAAAGAGATTCTGAGGTTTGCCTCTTCCTATCCCCATTCATTTTAGAAAAACAGGAATAAAATTTTGCATCCATGATAAAGCCTACCTTATTAGCAAAAAGAGAATAAAACTAAAATATCTACCTGATTACTTCAAACAGGACTGATTTAAAGTTCTATCTTTTGTCATTTTATGTCACAATATCTTTACCTGAAGGACACTTTGATGAGCTGGCTATTCCTCATTTGAATGGAAAATAAATGTGGGTAGAGACTTTTTATACATATGATAAAAAAAAAAAGTCACGTGTTCTTTCTAATGTAATCTTCTCGTTTGCCTTTTTTTAAAAAACAGGAACTTAGCTTGGAATAAAATTGCCATGATTCACCCCAATGCATTTTCTACATTGCCATCTCTAATCAAGCTGTGAGTATTTCATCTCTTGTTTATGGAATGTCTTTCAATAATTAGTGACCATCTATCAGTGAAAATGTTGGTTTTTTGAAGTCGCTCCCAACACATAGCCAATGTTCTGTGTTCTCCACGCCTAGAGCTATGCCCTGGCCAGGGAAGACACCAAGCTTCTCGAGAGCCATAGGGGCCCTTAAGTGGATGACTGAAGGTCTGGGTGACAGCCGAGGGGCGGGGCTGCTTATTCAAATGAAATTGTCTAGTTTTGCTGAGAAATCAGGCAGAATGGAATAAGTTGACAATTCATTTATTCTACTCCTCTTCTCCCTTCTCTGACAGAAGGGGGAGTAGAGAAAGGAAATAGACCCTGAAACTTCTCACTGGTCATTCCAATCACTTTTCAAATAAATGTATATTCCCCACTTGGCAAAATGAGGCTAAATATAGAACAACGTTTTGTTTTGTTTTGTTTTGTTTTGTTTTTCAAGATTGGTCTCTATGTGGCCCTGGCTGTCTTAGAACTCACTCTGTAGACCAGGCTGACCTCACACTTACAGAGATCCACCTGCCTCTGCCTCACAAGTACTGGGATTAAACGCGTGCACCACCACCACCTGGCAAATGTAGAACAATTTTTAATGCATTTAAAGCATGCCCCCCCTTCCAGTTCTGATTATAAATAGAAAAGGCTATCAGAAACTGAAACCAAAGTGGTTAGTTTTTCCATTCAGAGTAAGAACTCTGCTTGGAGGTTTTTATTGAGCAGTTTAAGCATCTTTAGGCTGCTTTTGTAAACATAAACATTTCATGCTAATGTAGACTACTAAAAGCCAATTGTTTGATGTTTTGCAGGGACCTATCATCCAACCTCCTGTCGTCTTTCCCTGTAACTGGGTTACATGGTTTAACTCACTTAAAATTAACAGGAAATCGTGCCTTACAGAGCCTGATACCATCTGCAAACTTCCCAGAGCTCAAGTGAGTTTGTCATTGAAACTAATAAGATACATTTGTGGTCATGCGAAAAAATAGACATGTTACAGTGATTTCTAAATTTATGAGGTCATGAGACCCTTTTGAATTGCATTTCATGCCCCAAGTCCCCACCCCTGGAGCACTGTTAGGATAAGCCTGAAGTGGGAGACTGTCTTCCTGACCACACTTCCTTTCCCTCTCAAAGATGCTTCCTGGAATCACAGAGTTCATGGAAAGAGTTTAAGAAGCATTGATCCATGGGATATATACTGGGCCGTGTAATTAAATAACATTGTAACATTACTGCACTCCTGTTTACAATTTTTAATTCATCTAGTGTGTATGTGCTGTAATAAAATATACTAAATTAATGCCTGTTTGAGGAAGCAGTACTGTTTAAAAACCTGCTGTGCTTATTAGCAATAAAGATTTTGTGTGTACATATATATGTCTTGAACCACAATGCTGTCTGCATGTTTTTAAAACCCAAAAAGTAATAAAGTCCCAAAAGATAATACAGAAAAGAAAAAAGTATATTTCAAAATGCCACCTTAAACAGCATTTTTATGTTGTTTATTTCTAGGCTATGTTTCACATCATCTAAGTTACTAGAATCCACATATGCATAGAAATTTATGGCATATTTTAGTTACCTAACATAATGTTGTCATAATTTTCCTACCATTCATTTTTTAAACCATTTTATTATGGAAAATTTCCATCATTTAAATCACATCACTCAACTTCCACAATGATAAATATCTGATGATGGTCAATTTTAATAACTGTGGTTACCAGTATCACCAGAATGCATGCCTTTATTCAAATAGCATATATTTTGGATTATCCATTTAGCCTAAACTCCAAAAGCAGACATTATATTTCATGGCCCATCTTTTTTAAGTGTATGTTTTTTTTTCTTTAAAGGATTATTGAAATGCCTTATGCTTACCAGTGTTGTGCATTTGGAGTGTGTGAGAATGTCTATAAGATTTCTAATCCATGGAATAAAGGTGGTAACAGCAGTGTGGACGACCTTCATAAGAAAGATGCTGGGCTATTTCAAGTTCAAGGTAAGAACTGCTGTCGTGGTGAGGAAATTGTTGCCAGAAAGGTCTTGAAAATTTACTAACAGACCATGAAAAGTTCAGGACTCCCTCTGTAATCACCCAGCAAGTGGAGAATCAGTATTACATTGTAAAGACTCAAAAAGACATATTGCCATCTGTTCTATTTTTATTTATAATTAGATCCTCCTTAGCATGCACAGTCCTCAGAGGTGATTACTATATCAACATTTCCATGCTTTTTTAGAGGAGCCTATCCTTTTTTTTTTTTTTTTTTCTTCAAATATCCTTCTTCCCTTCTTTCACTGGAAGAAAAAAATACATGCTTGTTTTCCTGGCCTGGAGGAAGTAGGGGGTGAGGTGAGTGGACAGACATTTTTAATTCCTCCGAATTTGAGGAGAAGGGCCTAAGAATTCAGTTTCTCAACCGATGAATTCTGTATCCTGTTCCTCTAGTCCCCCACAGGGGTATCTGTCAGGAAGGTGAAATGAGATCATGTCTGTACAACCCTTGGCTTTCCTTGCAGTAAGACGTTACTTAAACAGAAAGCAATGTCTCTCCACCACACCTGTGGGGATGAAGAGGCGCCTTGGGCGGCACCCCCTCCCTTCCCTGCCAACCTTGCCAGTCTGCACAAGGCCTAACAGAATAGCTTCTCAGTCTTAGGGCCTTGGTGACTTGTTGATTCCAAGGTGCCATTCAACCTGTCTGCACGTTTTCTTAACTTAGCCACTCGCCTATCAGTTGAAGGAGCTAATCGCCTTGTTGTTTGCTTGTTTGTGTTTTTGGTCACACAGCATGTATCTTGCTCTTCTCCTTCCTTTAGTTTTGGCTGTCCCTGCTCCACCAACTCTACTCTCTTCTATGTTTATTCATTAAACATTAAAAATTTAAAACTATAGAGCCCATTATGGTCCAGACACTACATCAGCTCCTGGGACTACATAATAGCACTAATGTCCTTCATGAAATTTATTTTCGGAGATCAGTGATTCTCAACAATGACCTGTATATTAGAATAACACCAAAGGGTTTGAAAAAAAAAAAGCGATGCCGGAGCTGGGGAGGTGGCTGAGTGAGTGAAGGGTTTGGTGCACAAGCATGAGGTTCTGAGTTCAGATCCTCCAACACCCACATTTTTAAAAAGCGGGATGTCGGGCTGGGGATTTAGCTCAGTGGTAGAGCGCTTGCCTAGCAAGCACAAAACCCTGGGTTCAGTCCTCAGCTCTGGGAAAATAAATAAATAAATAAATAAAATAAAAAGCGGGATGTGGCAGCTAGCACCTGCAATCTTAGTACTGCGAGGCACGGGAAACAGCTGGAGCCGAATGATCAGCCAGCCCAGCTGAACCGGTGAGCTCCGGGTTCAGTGAGAGACGCTGTCTCAGGAGATAACGTAGGGAAGGTGTTGAGTATCCCAACACCTCCCTATGACATCCACATGTGTTCCTTTGAGTGACCACGTGCTCATTTGCACACACGCACACGCGCGCACAGGCGCAAACCAATGCTGATGCCCAAGTCTTACACAAAACCAAGAAAATGTGCATCTTTGGGAAAAATGTGTTAAATCACAAAATTCATTTTTTTTTAAAAGACAGTTTTCTAAACCAAGCACCTTGTTATTACTTTTATTATACAGAATTCCCTCAAGGAACATCAAAACTGATTTTCCATCTTGTGGTCAGAGGAAGCAGCCTAGAACATTTGTACCAACGCTATTATAGTGTTAGAAAATTGTTCTCTCCTCTCCTCTCTCCCATCTTAAAGGAAGTTTCTGAGAGGTGCTGGAGATCAAACCTAGGCCCTTGAGCATGCTAAGCAAATATTCTACCACTGAGCAGCGTACCCAGTCCTTAGAAAACTGGATAAACTGTGGTTCCTAGCGTGGATTTAGGTCTGTAATTTAGGACCATCACAAGCTCCAGGGAAGAGCAGAATCTGAGGACTTGGATGTTAACCCTGAGTACAGCACCCTTGCTCCTCAGCCTCAGTTCTGCTGGAACACTGCCAGAGTAGATTGTCTAGAACATCAACAAAGGACTTTCTAAGGACCTTGCCTTCATTTCTCTTTGTGACAATACCTGTCTTGAGGGCAGCCGGAGCCTCTCCTCATGAGAGAACTAACCACTCCAGGGTTTCTCATCCCTGCAGATGAGCGAGACCTTGAAGATTTCCTGCTGGACTTTGAGGAAGACCTGAAAGCCCTTCATTCTGTGCAGTGTTCTCCTTCTCCAGGTGAGAGAGACATCAAAACTGCGTCGGTATCCAAGGACCACTTGGATGCTGAGGCTTTAGACCACTGTGGCTGCGTTCCAGAAGCAAAATCTCTGCCACCTCATGGCGCGTCCCTGTGCCTAACAACTGGAACTTAACAAAATATGAACAAGCTTCATTTGCTAGGGTCATTTTCCATTCACAAGCAGAACTTTTGTGGAGAACTGTTGATTGAGGTTAATAAAACTAAAGAGTTGGCATGTGCTCAAAGGCATGTGTGATTTTGAAGGCACTATTGCTATTTAGCATGGAATAGTACCCCATAGGCTTGCTTTATATAATCAATAAATTTTTAATAATTTAGATCTTCTCTATAAATAACCATTTAGGGTCTGGGAATTTAACCCAACAATGAAGTGTTTGTTTAACATGCTCAAGACTCTGCCTTGCCGTGTATGGTCATGCACACCTTTAGTCCTTACCCTACACTTGGGAGGCATAAGCAGGTGGGTCTCATTGAGCTCAAGGCCAGCCTGGACTACATAGTTCCAGAACAGCCAGAACTATATAGAAAGACCCTGTCTTTTAAAAAAAAAGTGAAAACAAATAGTACACCTATGAGTTTTAAAAACATTGAATTCATTAAATTGTCCTATTCCTTAAAAAAAGAAAAGGTAGGTAATTTAGTGAGAGAAAGGCAATGAATAATATTTTATTTCCAATAAATAAGTGTTCCTTGCTCTGTAAGATTTCCATAAAATGCACACCCCCGCTACCCATACTTTGTCTCATATGGACTATTTCCCTAGGAATCTCTTTCTTGGACTGTGGAGCCATAGAAACTATTCTCAAGGTCTTAGTGGGAAATCCAGGTGATCTGGCTTTTCACATTGTCCACACTGCTATGTCTTGGGACTGAGGTCTCCAATTTTTAGTTTTCTGTATACCCTCTGGGAGCACAAGAACCTGGGGCCTCAGTGGGTCAGTGCTGTGGAAACTTCAAGGTGGTCTTCACACTAGTCTGAGAAACAGGAGCAAGCCATGTGGGCACTGTGGTTACAGTAGCTGTTACTGACCTCCGTTTCTTGGCAAGTTTGCTCTATCTGTCGCCCTAACCTGATACGGACTCTCTCTTCCTTCTACACTCAGGTCCCTTCAAGCCCTGTGACCACCTATTCGGTAGCTGGCTGATTAGAATCGGAGTGTGGATCATAGCAGTGCTGGCGCTTTCCTGTAATGCCTTGGTGATGTCCACAGTGTTCAGAACCACTCTGTACATCTCTTCCATAAAACTCCTAATTGGGGTCATTGCGGTGGTGAACATGATCATGGGGGTCTCCAGTGCTGTGCTGGCTATTGTGGACGCATTCACGTTTGGTAGTTTTGCGCAACACGGTGCGTGGTGGGAAGATGGAATCGGTTGCCAAATTGTTGGTTTCCTGTCCATGTTTGCTTCAGAATCGTCCGTTTTCCTGCTCACTCTGGCAGCCCTGGAGCGTGGTTTTTCCGTCAAGTGTTCTTCCAAGTTTGAAACGAAAACTCCCCTTTCTAGCCTGAAGGTGATCATTCTGCTGTGTGTCCTGTTAGCCCTGACCATTGCCACTGTCCCCTTGCTGGGAGGCAGTGAGTATAATGCCTCCCCACTCTGCCTGCCCTTGCCCTTTGGGGAGCCCAGCGCCACGGGCTACATGGTGGCTCTCGTCTTGCTCAACTCCCTCTGTTTCCTCATAATGACCATTGCGTACACCAAGCTCTACTGCAATTTGGACAAAGGCGACCTGGAGAATCTTTGGGACTGTTCTATGGTGAAGCACATTGCCTTGTTGCTCTTCGCCAACTGTATCCTTTACTGCCCCGTGGCTTTCTTATCCTTCTCCTCTTTGCTAAACCTCACGTTTATCAGCCCTGAAGTAATTAAGTTCATACTCCTAGTGATTGTCCCGCTGCCTGCGTGTCTCAATCCCCTTCTCTATATCGTCTTCAACCCCCATTTTAAGGAGGATATGGGCAGCCTAGGAAAGCAAACCCATTTCTGGACGAGCTCAAAGCACCCAAGTCTGCTGTCCATTAACTCTGAGGATGTTGAAAAACGATCCTGCGACTCGACCCAAGCCTTGGTAGCCTTTACGCACACCAGCATAGCCTATGACCTGCCTTCCAATTCTGGGTCGTCACCAGCTTATCCAATGACAGAAAGCTGTCACCTTTCTTCAGTAGCCTTTGTCCCATGCCTCTAGATAATCTGTGAGGGGAACGTTTTTACAAAAGTTGGGAACCTGCCAGAAGATGTGTATCAGAGCAGTAGCTAAGAAGAGCTGAGCTGAAACCTGGCTTACAATACAGGTAAACATCTATAAGTCAGTACGGAAAAGCGAATACCTTACTGATTCTTGAGAGCGATGTGTAAGTCTAAACACTGCTTGTATAACTTGTTCAGCTATCCATCACGTTACTTAGATGAGCCTAGATCTGGAAAGCAGATGAAATGCTCTTCAAAAAAATCAACTCTCTAGTTTTAACTGTGTGATCTTCAAACTCACCAGCATAATCACTGGTAGTGAAGGATTCATTGAAGGACACAGTGGGTATATTTAAATTGACAAATTCCTCAGAAGAGGGTTAATATTATAAGGTGGTACAAGAATTTTTTTTAAAATGGCCTACATTGCCCACAGGTTTTAATTTTAATGGCCAGGTGGAGACATTCATGTCCTTTTGTCAGAAAGGGTCTTTCCATGACACTAATTTCTTGGATAAATAATTTGAGACATTTTTAACTCATTCGTACATAAATTTAAGACACTGGGTTTTATAAATAAGCACTCAGTGCTTCCTCCCTTGGTGAAGTAAAACTGGCTACACATTTTTTGAAGGGAAAATTAAATTGTTCCTAAAGCGATCATGTCCAGGTAAATTTTAACTTACCTGATTCATTTTTAAATTCCTGGTGTCCAAAGCTCAGAAAGTCCATTGCCAGCAATGGGCCTACCTGGTAAGCGAGTGTGGGATTTCTAGTTGTTTCTGAGTAGGTGCATGCTTTAGGGGAGATGTTTTGTCGCTGCCTCAAACGGTTGTGCATTGTAAGATGCTCAAAGGCAGGCAGGACATACGTCCATAAGTCCACTGAGTAACCTCACACACCTGTCTCTGCTGGCTCCAGCAACATGCCTCGTGACACTTTGGACTCAACAAAACTGCGCAAAAGTATCAGTCTTTCTATTTAGCTTGGTTTTAGCTGTGTCCTTTTTGGATCAACCACCTGATATAAAGAACATGACTTCTCTGCTTACTCCGTATTAACACGGGTGTTAGATGTTTTCATCCAAATTATTAAAATTTGAAAAGTGAAAGGTTTTATTCTTAACTTCCATGATCCTACATTAGCTTCATGGCACCCAAACCAAAAGGCTGTTGGGTAGATTTATTTTTATATAAGCATGTTTTATTTTGATCAGATGTTTTAATGTGGAATTTTTTAAAAAAATAATACATTTATGAGATGTTTTATAAGATGTGTACATATAGAATTGTATTTATTACTACAGTAAAGATACAGTGACATAAAAGAACATGATAATAAACCATGTACAGTGACATATTCTTCCAAATATATTGTTTCTCTGCCCATTTTCTTTAAGTGCATTAATTGTATGTAATATATGTAAATACATAGTGCTTGTAAATAGACTCAAAATTTGCTTTTCTACTGGGCACAAAATAAATTTTTAATAAAATGTGCGACTTGCAAAACAAAAATATTTTCCAAGTCTATTGATTGATAGTACAGACACATACGTTTTCTCCTAACGTTTTCCATTTTAGTGTATATTTTCCACATATTTGTGCTCTAATCCTTTAGATATATTGGACTCATCTTAAATAAGTTTTTCTTGAGAATAAATCAAAAGATTTTTTTTCTTTTTTCTTTTTTTTTTTTTTTTTTACCCCCCGCGAAAGAACAGAACGCTCCCAGGACCTTGCACTTGCTAGGCAAGTGCTCTCACTGAGCTAAATCCCCAGCCCCTCAAAAGACTTTTTAGCTTCTGAATTATCTTCCCTTAGCTAGCTGATATGTCATAGCTATGGTGTAATTTATTGTCCTCAGTGATGATTCAGATTTTACAGCCCACACTAGTTCCAAATTTCTTAGTAACAAAAGAAAAAAAAATTGTATATCCAGTAAGGGAGAAAAAAAAAAGTGTGCAAAACAGACCAATCTTAAATTATTTAGGATGGACATGAGTGTTCTATAAATTTAATTTGTAAATATAAATTTAACAGAAACACATTTCATAACCATGCCAAGAACATGAGCTCCCAGTACACAATAAAATGCACTGTTTCTGCTCCATTCCCTTCCCCCAAAACATAAGAAATGGAGTTGATTTTCTGTGTCAGACTGGCAGCTTTGATGGGGATCTGACTGCGCCTTTCTAGGTTATATACTATGGAGGACCAGCATTATTGCTAAAAGTAGCCAATGTTTACACACATTCCCAGGATTCCTGACACTGTTTTCCACTTGTCCATCAGACTTAATCATATGCTACATCCCAAACCTAGTTAACAGGTATGCCTAGTTAATGGGATTGTGCGAGCAGTCCACACTTAGTCTTTGGGTACAATAGCAGCTTGTTCCTCTTAATCCCATTCCTTTTCGCCAGGGTAACAGACACAGAATGGACCCTAATCTTTCTTCTTTTCTGCACAATCAAAGTTAGCACGGAGTTCTAGCAGCACCACCTGCGTTCCCTGCTCAAGGAAGCACCTTCAACAATGTAATCTTTTTAAGGGAAAACACTTGTATCTACCCTCCTAAAAATAAGCCCCCGCATACCCTTACACTTTCCTACCAAAACACTAGTTACACCTCACACACAACACTGCTCTTAAGTGTCTGGTAACTGTTCTCCACTATAGGGCAGTGTAGAAAGACTCGGAATCCGTCTCCACAGATGAATAGATCAGCAAGAAAAATATACAGTGGAGATTTCTAGGCTGGAGAGTAGCGAAAACAAATTCGTAAAACCAACAACCCTGTCTAAAGTAAGTGATTTAAACTGAGTGCCTTCGGAAACTGGAGAGATAGGTCAGCAGTTTAAAAACAAAAAACAAAAACCACCTGATAGACCCAGGGTGTGGACCAGTTCGGAACTGGGTAAAGCTGTTGGAGCTTGGCAAGTTTCACGTCCCACAATGGCTTCAGCAGAAGCAGCAGACCCAGGATGAGGACCAGATTTGACTCTAGTTTCGGAGTACGGAGGATGTTCCATATCTTTTTTTTTTTTTTTGGTTTTTCGAGACAGGGTTTCTCTGTGTAGCTTTGCGCCTTTCCTGGAGCTCACTTGGTAGCCCAGGCTGGCCTCGAACTCACAGAGATCCGCCTGCCTCTGCCTCCCGAGTGCTGGGATTAAAGGCGTGCGCCACCAACGCCCGGCTATGTTCCATATCTTGCAGAAGCTTTAGCGGAAGCAACAGACCCAGGTTAGGAACCAATCCTAAGCTTGGGTAAGGACTATTGAAGTTCCACGTCAGGTAGTGGCTTCAGCAGACGCTTTGGACTCAGGGTAGGAACTGGATCTAATGCTGGCAAAAGCCCACAGCTGTTCGGAGAGCTCCACAACTCACAGCAAAAGCTGTACGATCCAGACAGGAGGCCCAAGCTAACACAGGACACCACTTGACCCTCACTCATAAGAAGAGCTGAGGGCGGTGGTAGTGCACGCCTTTAATCCCAGCACTCGGGAGGTAGAGTCAGGCAGATCTCTGTGAGTTCGAGGCCAGCCTGGTCTACAAAGTGAGTTCCAGGAAAGGCGCAAAGCTACACAGAGAAACCCTGTCTTGAAAAAAAGAAGAAGAAGAAGAAGAAGAAGAAGAAGAAGAAGAAGAAGAAGAA
>CABHPP010148683.1:8054-54194 GCA_902168425.1 Peromyscus attwateri
TCTCTATCTATCTATCTATCTCCCACCCTCCCCCTTTCTTCTTTTTGGTTTTTCTAGGTAGGGTTTTTCAATGTAGCCCTGGCTATCCTGGAACTCACTTTGTAGACCAGGCTGGCCTCAAACTCACAGAGACCCGCCTGCCTCTCCCTCCAGAGTGCTGGGATTAAAGGCGTGCACCACCACTGCCCAACTTCAAAACAATATTTTTAAAAAGAGAGAGAAGGAAAAAGTCCAAGTCTTATGAAAATGGCAAGGGAATGTGGGTTCTCTCGTCTCCTGTGTCTGGACTAGCTGCCTTTTTTACGCTCTGCGGGTGCTGTGTTTATGTGACGGCTCCCTCACCAATTCCATAGCAAATGACAGCATAGGAGCACACACAAGGAGAGGTGCAACAGACCACCAGCATCTTGGATGAGGTTCTGTCGAGGCCCGCCCGCCCCCCCTCCCGACTCCCTCCCTCCTTTGCTCCCTCCCTCCCTCCCTCCCTCCTTTCTCAGTTGGTTTGTGGAGCAACAGAAATTTTCACTTTTTTGTCATGAAATAATCCAACAAGAGAACACTGGGTAACGGATCTTCAGATCTTCATGGGTGATTTTTCAGAAGAAACCCAGCAGGCTTGTTGTGTTGCAGACACATTATAGCCAGGTAGTGGAGAGGAAGACCTATCTGCTCGTACTGTGTTCTGGACCCCACTCTTAGTTCCTGAACATTCTTACTGTGTGCGGTGATGTTATGACTGAGATTTCTGTGCGGGTTATAGATAGGGTCAGGACTTCCACTCAGCCCTGGCCAGCCAGCTTCCTTACTGTGTCCCACTTCCAGAAAGAAGCTGCCTAAGCTTATGCTCTGGAGCTTGTCTACATAGCCTTCGTCTGTGGCATGTGGGTCAGACTGACCCAGCTGTTACATGAAAACAGGGAGTCCCAACATGAGGAAAGCGTTGGTCTTGCTGATCGTGACGTCGTGTGGTGTGTAGGATTGGCCTGTGTGTGCTCCTGAGCTGGGGCATTCACACAATGCAGCGAGACGTGTTGAAATAGCTCCGAAAATAGGTGGTGACTGTGTCTGAGGTTTCGTTTGTTTGTTCTTAGAAAAATAAAACATTTCAGAAAACGTAGGAAAGACAAATTGGCTGTTTACAAAGTGGTACTAATAAAAGTGTCTGTATTAAAGTTGGGAGTATAGTAATTGCAATAGGTTTTTGTTTTTTGTTTAACTGAATTAGAGTTTATTGTTCTGTGGTATAATGCCATTAGGCTAGTCAGCAGGCATTTCTTAGAACTGTGTGTTCAGGCGTTGACGTTTGTGTGGAAGAAAAACTAAATTTACCTATTGAGGGTGCGTTGCCCCTCAGCAGGTAATGCTGGTGGCTGTGTGAAAAGAGAGGTCTGGGTTTGTGTAACCTCTGGTGTCACTGCCCCTTTGTTGCCGGGCAGATGGCACTGTATTAATTTGGACAGTCACCCACTGGGTTCTGTAATGACATCGGTTATGTAAGGCCCGAGTGAGGATGGCCGTGATGTAGCCATCAGGGCTCGCTCTTGGTTCTAGGGCACTCTGCTGCTCTGTTCAGATGTGTGGGTGCACCAAGGTGCTTTCAATTTCAAGGTTGGCGTCAGGAGTTAGCCTCATTTCCCCAGAACTTGGTTAGAATTACTAGCTTCAATTCTAAGAGAGTTGTGTTTTTAAAGAATTTTTTAAAAAGTTATCATTTCTCTTTGCTTTGTATTTTATATAGTTATGCTTATGTCCTATGGTCTTGACAAAAATATTCAACTCAGAAGTAATCAAACTGTCTATTGCCCGCCTGTTAGACAGCGGCTAACATCGAAAGACTGACCACATCAAATGCTGGCCGAGAACAGGAAGCAGCCAAAGCTTAGTCCTTCATGAAAATATAACAACATTACAGAGACTCTGGAGACAGGTCTCATAGCTGCTTAGGAAACTAAGTGTGTATCCTGTGATCCACTCTTCCACCTTTAGCTGCCACCCCGGAGAAGGAAAAGATGGCTCATGGAAGCTCTTGTTCATAATCACCAAAATGGAAACCGTCCAGTTATGTATCTGTGAGGAGCATGTTGTCACGGGCACTCCTGAGCACCCTGGGGGAACACAGATGACGAATGTCAGAAATAGCAGATCTCAAACATTTGCTGAGCGGGGGAATTGTGGGTGTGCTGTTCATCCCCGAGCTCTGTGAGTTCAAGCTCTACCTGGTCTACATA
The DNA here is from genome assembly GCA_902168425.1 of Peromyscus attwateri. Classification (NCBI taxonomy): domain Eukaryota; kingdom Metazoa; phylum Chordata; class Mammalia; order Rodentia; family Cricetidae; genus Peromyscus; species Peromyscus attwateri. Next base: position 10,283 of record CABHPP010148683.1, read on the forward strand.
ATCAGTTCCAGGTCAGCCAGGACTGCATCCTGGCTGAAAGAAAAACCTCAAGAACAAACAACAAAAGCCCTTGCTGAGTAAAGGAAGCCTTACTCAAGAGAGTGTATAGTCTGTGCTCACGAATAGATTAGATTAGGATTAGATTAGAATGGCCACACCTCGACCATGAAGAACAGATGTCAGGGACTGGTGGGTTGCTGGAGAAGGTGGTAAAGCCCAAAATTGACACCAGTGCTTAAATGATAGTAAGCTATGGGTGCCACTGACTCCCTGGACTGATGGACAAACAGGAAACTGGGGCAGCCTGTCTCAGGACTCCAGTCAAGACACTCGACACTGACTCCCTAGCCCACACGTGGGTAACCTGCGGCGTCTTCTCTGAGGGCCCCAGTCAAGATACCTTGTGTGTTGGCATTCCTCATAAGCTGTTTGAAAAATAGTAGTGGACCCATTTGCTCATGAAGGGTTTGTTATTTTATAAGTTTTGTTTCTCTTTGCCTTGGTGATGTTTATCCTGAGTATGTGAACTTATGCCTGTCTGAGAATTTTTGAGAACTTATCTCTACTGCTGATTATATAAAATGATAAGTTGCCCGAGAAGGTACATCACAGAGCAGTGTCACCCCAGCTTATCAGTACATATCTTTCTTCGAACTGTCATAGTTTCCTCCCAAGGTCTCCAGCTGTGTCCTACGTCCATGTGGCTTCTCTGCAGCTGCATCCCTTTGCTGTGGTGTGGCTTTTCTTTAGTAACAGACAAGGAAGAGAACAATGGGCAGTTTCCCGTGAACATGGACTAGGAATCAGATCAGCCAGGGCTTGAGTCTCGTCTAGTCACTTTCAGCCTGGCCTCTAACCTCTCAGCCTCACCTTCGTGTGTCAAATGATGGTGCTACTTCATAGGGCTTGTTCACAGGCCTGAGCACACGAAGTGGCGTGCTGTGGGCTGTTCTGTATGGCAAATGTGTTCCTAATAAAGCACTGATTGGCCGGTGGCTAGGTGGGAAGTGTAGGCGGGACTAACAGAGAGAATAAAAAGAGCAGGAAGGCAGAAGGAGACTGCCTGCCTGCCTGCCTGCCAGCCAGCAACCGCCAGGACAAGCAGCATGTAAAGGTGCCGGTAAGCCACGAGCCATGTGGCAAGGTATAGATTTATGGAAATGGATAACTTAAGATATAAGGACAGTTAGCAAGAAGCCTACCACGGCCATACAGTTTATAAGCAATAGAAGTCTCTGTGTTTCCTTGGTTGGGTCTGAGCGGCTGTGGGACTGGCAGGTGAAAGAGATTTATCCTGACTGTGGGCCAGGCAGGAAAACTCTAGCCACAGTGGCGCTAGTGAAGTAGTTGGTATGGTGTCGAGTGTGCTAATAGTGAGGGAATGCTTAAGTCATTGGAAATGAACTTTAGACTTTGGGGTTGTTGGAGAGGAAGTAAGACGTTGTTTAGATGGAAGTGAGTCGTGTGTGTCTGTCTGTGTCTGTGTCCCTGGAACAGTACCTGGGGACTAACTCTGTATTCTTCTCTGAGGATTTTGACTAGTAGGCTGCTACAGAAAAGCCCCGTATGGTACAGTGTGGTGTGCCTGGTATGTAGACTGTGTTTGGGCATGAGAAGAGATTGAAGTAGAACCTCCAGCCACGGTCCTTGATTTCCAGTTTTGTAGTCTGCCCTGTTCTTTGTGCTTCTGGGAAAGGCGACATGTTGGCCTGCTTTGGAAGTAACCTGGCTCTGGCCCATTAAAGCTTCTCATGCACCTAGCTTCAGAGGTTGGTTTAAGTTGCCTCCATGACCCAAGCCAGACTGTAGAGTTGGGAGCTATGATTCTGGGTGTTGGCAAGTTGGTAGAAGCTGAGCAGGGGCATGGCTCTGCATTTCCAAAACCACCGGAGCAGCCACCACACTACGCTTACCATGCACGTACCCAACCCCGAGGAAGCAGAGTTGGCCGAGTCAGCCACGCTTACCTTATGTCCAGTCTTACTCAGGTCTCCTGGCATATGAGACTGAACAAGACTGCTGTATACTTAATCACCATGCAGTCTGCTGTGATCTGTAGCACTGCTCGAGGCTTCCTTTTACTTACAGTTCGACAGTATGCGTCTATGTTTCTATGCCCATAGGTTTCACTTGTCTTCAGTGGTTAATCTGGTGGGCGATTTTGAATTTATTGAAGAAAGAAGGGTCTTCTCCCTGCTCTGCTCGGTGTCTCTCCCTCTGTGTTCTGTCCAGGACAGTAGCAGAGCCACAGAGGATTTTCCAGTATTTGAACTGTAGCTAGTCCAAGGTGGACTGTGACATAAGCCTAAAATAAACAGTGTGGTGCTGGAGAGGTGGCTCGGCAGTTAAGAGCATGTGATGCTCTTGCAGAGGACTAGGTTCAGTTCCAGTCACCCATATGGTAGCTCTCAACCATCCATAACCCCAGTTTCAGGGTATCCAACAGGCACTCACATGATGCATATATATGCAGGCAGGCAAAACATTAACACACATAAAATAAAAAAATCTATAAAAAATTTAAATAAAAATTGGATTCCAGAATCCTAGCATGAAGAGAGTATTAAAATAGTTCAATATTCTTTTTACATGTTGATTACATGGTGACTTTTGGATATATTGGATTAAAGCACTGTTGCATATTATAATGGATACCATCTGTTTCTTAATGTGGCTACTGAAAAATTTAAATTGTATGTGCCTCACATTGTCTTCCTGTGTATCACTGACTAATTAAAGTCTCTGTACCAGACTAGTCTCTGTGAGGGCAGGGACTCTTTGTTTAGCCAGGGTAACTCTATCTCCAAGCTCAGTGCCTGGCCTGCAGCATGTAATCAACAAATATTTGTTGAATGAGCTGTGAATGTTCTAGCACTTAATTTCTGTTCCTGCCATGCACCGTGCGAGTTAACTGATAGGATGAAACAAGATAAAGTGGTCTTAAGACCACATTCCATGTTATGTTTTCTTCATCCTGGTGTTTCCGTGGAAACAGTAACCAAAAGATTGCCAGGATTTCTGTAGTAGTCTTCAGATGTTATTTTCTCCCATTGTTAACCAAAGTGTGGATGTTTAAATATTCGGATAGATGTTTGTTCAGTTTGAAGTCCAAAGTATAAAATTTTAGTTTGAAAAAAGTTGTTAAATACTCACTTTCCTCCTATATTTGTTAAGTTCTATTAAAATAATTTTCATTGTTTTAATTTTTATTAGCTTATGTTAATTGTACATAATTGGTTTAGTTATGATATTTTATGCATGTGTTTAATATGTTTTGGTAATCTTCATGCCCTTGCCTTGTCCCCGCACCCACACTGGTTCTCTTCCCTTCCTAGTCAGCCTTCCACCTACTTGCGTGTATGTCTTCTGCTCATGGGGTGACCAGTGAGCTCCCGAAGGCGGCTTACGTCAGCCTAGGTGCAGGATTGCTTACAGAGCGTGAGTGCCTCACCGATATCCAAGGCCCTGAAAAAAGGCTTCCCTTCTCCCATCAACCATTAACTGCCCATAGGTCCTTGAGGAAGAGGGCAGAGACTGGGAACCACCCTTCCCTCCATCCTGGAGGACTGAGGGACCCAACTGTGTGGGCTTGTACAAGTAATCCCACCTGCCGTGAGTTCAGGAGGACAGTACTTGCAGTGTGCCAGGAAGTGGTTCCACACCACTCACCCCTGCTCAAGCTCTCACTGCTTTGTGTAGTTTCCCCTGAGCCGTGGGGGGCTGGGGAGGTCCTGTTTAGACCCGAGCTTTCTCCGGTCACTGGATTCACTCTGGTCAGTTATCCGCCTCTACAGTAACAGTTGCCTGCTGTATAAAAGGCTTCTCTGACCCACACTGCAAGCAGCACTGATCAGGTTGATCCCAGACACTTGATTCTGGTGTCGCATCTTTGGGGTCCACGAGGCAGGTGGATGGTCTCAGTCATTCCCAGTCTCCCAGCCCTGCTGCAAGCCGTTGAGGCTTCAGATAGAAAGGATTTGAGAGAGGAACCGTTCAGCCCATGATTTCAGAACCGTCAGTCCGCATGGTCAGGGGCACTCAGGGAGCACTCAGGGAGCACTCAGCAAATGTTATCTCCCCAACTTCCACTCCCTGGAGAACCTCCCCAGGTGTGCGGGGACCTTGTCCCCTGGTGTCACTATGTCGAGCTGGGAGCTGCATTCTCCCCATCAAGCTTCTTCATGGATCACACTTCTCATTACACCTCTGCCTTGGGACGTGATCTTTATGGTAAGACAGAGGTCACTACAGTGCATCCCCGTAAGTCTACCCCACGAGCATCCACATGCTGCACTCAAGGGGCTGCCCCAGAGTTGCTGGAGAGTAAACGAAGCTAGTGACTGTCTGCTGTGTCTGGGAGGCTAAGTGATGCTGAGCTGTTGGCAGAGTGGTCATTTTTGTAACTTGGTTTCCCAGTTTCCTTTGTCCCTGTTAGTCTGGAGGGCACGCAGGCTCTCTTATGCTGGCTGCCGATTCTCTTAGCTGGAGAACATATGTTTGTCATTTGCAATGAAACAGGAACTAGAAAGGCCTCAGGGTGTGTTGTTGGTGTCTTTTCTTTTTAAGGGGGCCACCACCCAGCCCCCAGATACATCACACACGGAGGCTCATTCTTAATTATAAACGTTTGGCTTTAGCTTGGCTTGTTGCTAGCCAGCTTTTCTTAACTTTGACCTGTCTTGCCTCTGGGCTTGTACCCTCTCTTACTTCTGTTTAATCTTTTTTTTTTGGTTTTTCGAGACAGGGTTTCTCTGTGTAGCTTTGCGCCTTTCCTGGAGCTCACTTGGTAGCCCAGGCTGGCCTCGAACTCACAGAGATCCGCCTGCCTCTGCCTCCCGAGTGCTGGGACTAAAGGCGTGTGCCACCAACGCCCGGCTACTTCTGTTTAATCTTACTTTCACTCCGAGGCTGCTGGGTGGCTGGCCCCTGATGTCCTCCTCCTTCTCTGAAGACTTCTTTTTCCTCCCAGAGTTTTCCTTCTGTTTATTGTCTCTGCCCGCCAGCCCCGCCCATCCTTTCTCCTGCCTCACTATTGGTCATTCAGCTCTTTATTAGACCATTAGGTGTTTTAGACAGGCACAGTAACACACTTCACAGAGTTAAACAGATGCCACATAAACAAAAGTAACACACCTTAAAATAATGTTCTATCACAAAGGTGACCTTGCAGGGATTGACAACACTGGCTTTTACTCTTAACTGATCGCTCTATGTTGAGAATAAAATGAAGAGTAAAGGTAAAAGCAATTAGAAGCCTCCTGAAGTATTCCAAGCATGAGATGAAGCAGACTGAGCCGTAATGGACAGAGCTGAAATAATGAGAAATTACTCCATTTCAAACATATTTTGAAGGCGAATTCAGCGTGATTTTTTTCCTCCTGCTGACAATGATATGATCTGCTGATGGCAGGAGAAGGGTCAAAGGTGACGCCAAGATTTTTGGCCTGCTCAACTGGGAAGGTGGAAATTGAGAGACAGACAGAAGTTTGAAAGAGAGCAGATTTAAGGGGGAAGCTCAGATTCAGATATGGGAATCGAAGTTCCCATACAACCCCAGAGACACTGGCTAGACAGATAAGTCTGCCAGTCCAGGTCAGAGGAGAGGCTGGGGGAGAATGACTGGGATTTAGGAGGGGGTGCACAAACTGATTGTTAGACTAGGAAAGTTCCCGGAAAGAGAGTGTAAGTAAGTTTCGGTCCAGTGTCCAGTGTTGGAGAGGAAGAGGAAGCCAAGGAAGAACAGCCACTGTGGCTGGAGAGAAAAGGAGCACGTGACTTGAGCGACCGGACACAGGCATTTCTTGCAGGAGGACGTAATCAGCTGGGTCAGATCTTGCAGACAAGGCCAGTTAAATAAGATTAAGACTGAGAATTAAGCAATGGATTTAGCGACGTGGAATTCACTGACCTTGACACAGAGTTTTGATGGTGTGGTGAAAGCAGCCGCTCCTGGAGTCAGCTCAGGAGACTCCACAGAGAGGAGCTGGGGCCGAGACAGTTCTCTGAGAAGTCACATGTGTAGGAGAAATCGCGTACTATGGGAGGAAATGAGACATGGTGGCCTCTAGCCCACCACAGCAAACCGTGCTTCTCCCCTCACATAAAGCTTTGTTCTTATGTCTCTGTATAGTCTCAGGCGCCTCCTCGCACAGCCCTTGTTTAGTATCCCGGCTCCCTAGCTAGCTGTCCTTTATCTCAACTTTCTTTGGCGGCTTCTTTCTGGTCACCTAAAGAAAGTTCATGTATTACAACTTCAAAATGACCGTGTTCTTCCTCAAGGTTACCCTTCTCCCTCCTTCATTTCATCCCAATATTTCTGGAATGTTAGGCCTGCATGTAAGAGTCTCCATTCTACCCAAAGGGTTCTCCACCAGCCACCACATGATAGGGGTCATGAATGTCATAATGTGGACGGAAGTTGAATGGCCGCTTGTGCCCCCCCCCCTTCTCTCCTCACTTCTACTGACTTTATTAGACCACACTTTTGGTTCTTGAGTTACCTACTTACTCTTTTGTGAGTAGTATTCAATTACTTTCTGTGGACAAACTAAAAACACAGCATGCAAAACAAAACAAAAACCTCAAATAACCAGGCCAGAGTAAAAAGAATTTACATTACACAAAACACCCTCTAAATCAGTGGTTCTCAGCCTGTGGGTTGCGACCCTTTGGAGAGTGGGATGACCTTTGCATAGGGGTCACATGTCAGATATCCTGCATATCAGATCTTTACATGATGATCATAACAGTAGCAAAATTACAGTTACGAAGTAGCAACAAAAATCATTTTCTGGTTGGGGATCACCACAACATGAGGGAATGTTTAAAGGGTCACAGCATTAGGAAGGTTGAGAACCACTGCGCTAGATAGTAAGCACAATTTTGATTCCTGTGAGCAATGTGTGCTTTTTCCACAATGTTTCAATCCTGGTTGCTTTTGTGTTGATACTTGTAAATTTTATCCTTGAAAAGTATTTTTCTGGGGCTAGAGAGATGGCTTAAGAGCACTGGCTGCCCTTGCAGAGGACCCAGATTTGATTCCAGCACTCGCATGGCAGCTCACAAGAGTTTGTAACTCCAGTTCCAGGAAACCCAATACCCTCTTCTGGCCTCCACCCACACACCAAACACATGCAGCGCACAGACACACTGCAGGTAAAACACCCTACAAGTTAATAGTGGCCGACCTCATGTAAATGTCCAGCAGCTTGTTTTGTTTATTGTTTTTCAATTCAAAAGAATTTTAACTGAGTGCCTTCCTGACTACCCTGTTCAAAACTCACTGCCCTTCTAGGAGTTTGTTTTCCTTGCCTGTGTGTGTTCTGAAATGCTTGCGTTTGCAGCTAGGCATATAGTTCAGTGGTAAGAACGTGTGTACAAGGCCCTGTTCGCTCCATATCCAGCAGTGAAAAAGTGACAAAATGTGTATTTTATTTATTTCTGCCCAGATGTAAACTTCGCGAAGACAAGAGTTTTTTGGTTGTTTAAGTCTTTATGAGTACTGAACCAGAAGCCCCAGGAGAGCCTGGGTTGGTTTGTTAGGGGAGGGGGCATTTGAGGCAGGTCTTGCTTTCCAGCTTAAACCAGCCTTGAACTTATAGTCCTTCCTCTGAGCCTTCCAATCCTGGTACTTCTGGTGTTCACCACCACAACAGACCAGGATTCTTCGTAAATCCTGAGTAAGTGGGAGGAAGGGGGGGCGGCAAATATTTCACTTTTGAATATGTTTTGGTTGTGAAAGTTACCTAGTGGAACTGTCAAAAAAGTAAATTGGTGTACTCATTTGTGGAATGATAACACAACACCTAGAGTTTTGATTGGGTTCTGAAAATTGAGAAATCAATATAATTGGGGGTGCATACAGCCTCTTTGTATTTCTGGTCTGACAGCAAATGTCCTGTTCCGATCATGGAGCATCAGCCAAGTGTATTTTGAAAGGATGGTGTGTCTGTGCTGGGTCTGCATGGGTGCTGAACTGTGGGAGGATTTTCTGCCCCAGCGTTAGAGCTGTGGCTCCACTGCTCACTTCACTCATCCAAGGCCCTCTGGTGGCAGGCACATGTGCATCTTTCAGAGTAAGTACCAGGCTTCAGGGGCCCTGACCTCAGCCCCTTGGCTGTTCACTGTGGAGAATCACGGCGATGCCTTTGAAGTCTGCCCCAAAGCCATTTTGATCTAATAATTTCCATCTGCAGTAAGCTTTAACTGGAACAAACTGAATAGCATAAGTCTGTTCTTTTAATTTTCAGTGCCTTTGATTTGCCTTGAAAACTGGCATTTAAGTTGAGATCTTGCCCATAGGGTAATGAAGTCTTAATGTAACTTTGTTACTGACATTGCCACCGTGAGCCCGTCCTGACGGCTTAGTTCCACCTCACGTGTTTCCTTGTGAGGCTCTGATTGCAGAGAAGTGCCGTCCTGCTGATTCCTGTGTGTGTTGGGGCAGGTTTGCTCTTCTGTGGCTCTGGTACTTTTCATGGAAAATGTGAGGTTGACCGGTAAATTCCGCCATGGAAACCCATCTCTTTATTCTGCTACAATCACCTGTGTTGAGATTGTGTTTTGAGACCATTGCAGCTGTATCTCCTACAAAGCACTTTAACTGAAGCAGGAGAGAAAATTGTGTATTATTATTATTATTATTATATCATTATCATTACTATTACATTTTTTTTCAAGACAAGGTCTCACTCTGTATGTAGCTTTGGCTGGAAATCACTCTGTAGACCAGATTGGCCTTGAACTCATGGAGATCCACCTGCCTCCACCTCCCGAGTGCTGGGATTAAAGGCGTGCACTACCACGGCCAGCTGAGAAAATGGTCTTTGTTTGCAGTCTTGGCATATCTCACTGCTGTCGTGGAAATACTGACATTTCAGGTGGTGTGCCCCACCTCTCCTGTAGTGTGTGGCTCTTACTTGTGAAAATGGGAATTTTCAGGTCAGGTGTTTCGGGACAATAGAAAAAGCACAAGAAAGAAAGAGAAGCCACGCACACTGGAGTTGGCTCAGTCCTCTGGTGAACACGACAGTGGGTAGCGGTAAAGAAAGCTGTGCTCTCCTCTATGGCCCAACGAGAGGAAGAAGTGTGTGCTCAAAGCACATTCTAGAGTCATGAGCTCGATCTGTGAGTGACTCAGTGCCTCTAGATTGGTGGCTCCACACAGACAAAGGTGTGAAGGAGCTGGGGAGCCCCACGTGAGCCTCCTGGTCACCAGTCTGGTGGGACAGCATGGTTGCCCAGCACTCCAGCATCTTCTCCCATGAAGAACTTGGTGTTCACTTAATCTTAAGATGCTTTGTGATGGTGACAAGGCACTCCATAGTGGTCTCCTAGGATGCCGTCTCTGCTTCACTGGGAGAGGCTGAGATTTACCGGCATCAGTGACCAGTAACAGCTGAATTTTGAACTAGGACCCTAACTCAAATCAGTGCTTTCTTGATGACCTTTCTTGCCTTGGGTAATTTTGACCCAAAATTATAGAAAGTAGAAGTTGAGAAAATCTTTGAAAGTGATTTATCAGTCACTTGAAGATAATTTTTAAAGGATTTCTTCTAAGAGTAAAGCATTTGAAAGCTTTCATCTGTTAAAAGAAAACAGGCGACCATTTGATTAAAATTTGAGCCCTTACCTTTGAGTGTATTTGAAGCAGTATTTAAATGCCTGTGTCTCACCTCTGCTGATAATAGCAATAAAACCAAGGTACCGATGCCATAACTCCCTCACATCCCCATCGCTTGTATATCATATGATGCTAGTGAGTCTGCGGCATTCTCTGAGATGTTAGGAATGCCACTGTTCAGCAGACTGGCGAGGCGTGCCCTGGGGAGGAGCCATGTGCGGTAGGCCTTACTACAATGGAGTTCTTTCCACAGAGACAGTCTTTGCGGTTTATTTTTGTTTTTTAAAGATAAGATCTAATGTGTAGAAGACTAACCTCAAACTCAGTATATAGCTGAGTTTGAACTTCAGCTCCAAATAAATCTTTGTAAAAAGATACACAAATGAGGCTGGAGAGATCATAAAGTGGTTAAGAGCACTTGCTACTTTTTCGGAGGACACAGACAGATCCACTTCCCAGCACCAACATGGTAGCTAACAGCCATCTGTAACTCCAGGTCAAGGGGATCCAAAGCCCTCTTCTGGCCTCTGGGCACCAGGCACAAAACTCAGACACATAAAATAGTAAATACAGTCCTTTAAAAATGAATAAAACGAAGCCGGGCGTTGGTGGCGCACGCCTTTAATCCCAGCACTCGGGAGGCAGGGCCAGGCGGATCTCTGTGAGTTCGAGGCCAGCCTGGGCTACCAAGTGAGCTCCAGGAAAGACGCAAAGCTGCACAGAGAAACCCTGTCTCGAAAAACCAAAAAAAAAAAAAAAATGAATAAAACGATAAACATTTCTGAATTAAATTGCTATGGAGCGGGCTGGTAAGATGGCTGGCTCAGGAGCTCTTGAGTGAAAGCCTTGAGTGCAATACCCAGATCCAAAGGTGGAAGGGAAGACTGATCCCCAAACTTCCTCTGACCGCCACACCTTTGTTGCGGCACAAGTGCATCTGCGTGCTTACACGTGCGCGTGTGCACACACACTAATGGTGGTGATAAATATAAAAACTACTAAAATTGCTGTGGAGCGTGTTTGTGAGTATGATCCAGAACTGTCTGGGCACAGCTGATGTTTAAAGACAGGAAGCCAGGGCTCCAGGGTACCTGTACTCTAGAGTATCACTCAGTGGACGCTTGATAAGTGTGATGAATGAAAAAACTCGCTCTGCAGTGACCTAGTGACCCAGCTGGCAGAGAGCTGCCTTCAGTTTCAGAGTGTCTAGCGTCTTTGTTTAGTTTAGTAATTGTGTAGATTATTAAATAGGGATACATCTAATGACAAGTAGCAACTTAAGAATAAGTCTAAAATGATTTTTCAGATACTTGAAATGATTTCTCAAATATTGCTGAAAGGGACAGGAGATAAGTTTTGTGTACAGAAGTGAGAAAACTCTAGGTGTGGAATTGTCGGAACTTAAAGTTGATGGCTCCCAGTTCTTAGTACTACGTGGTAGGATAAAGGGCGGTAAGGGGTAGGCGGTATCGGAACCTCCCATATAACATGCTAACTAATTGTCTGCAGCCGAGGATCCAGAGGCTTCTTCAGATAGAGCGAGGCGGCCTCCTCCACCAGTGCATCATCGTTCAATTCACTGTTACCATGCAAATGCCTGAGGTAGTTAACTTCAGTCTTTGAACAGTTTCACAGCTAGACTTCTGGCTGCATGTCACTCTGGGCAGAACAGAAGTGCTTGCTTGCCCTGTGGTGAGGAAGCAAGAGATGAAGGGCCAGGGCACCACTAGACCTACCTTGTAAAGGACCGGCGTCTTCCACCAGCACCACGCTGAGGGCCCGAGCTCTACAGCATGGGCCTTTCAGGGACATTCTAAGATCTGACCTGTAGCAGGCAGGGCTCATCCCAACATTTTGTTCTTTTCAGTTTTTATTCTTTTGAAAAGAGGCCCTTCTGAAAGAAGAGCAGCCAGTGCTCTCTGCAAGTACCATCCACCCTCCCTTTCCCAAGATCAAACCACTTTCCTAACATCTTACTTTTTGGTTTTTCAAGACAGGGTTTCTCTGTGTAGCTTTGCGCCTTTCCTGGATCTCGCTCTGTAGACCAGGCTGACCTCGAACTCACAGAGATCCGCCTGGCTCTGCCTCCCGAGTGCTGGGATTAAAGGCGTGCGCCACCACTGCCCAGCCGAATGTAACTTTAATATCAACCCCACTGACACTCTTAGTCTAGAGATTCAGTGGGTTGTGTCCGTTCCTTTTGATTGTCGAGTAGTAGTGCATGGTACAGATGTGTCACAGTTGGCTCAGCTGGTCAGCTGTTGAAGGGTCTGAGGGTCGTTCCTGTCCGCTCTTGTTACAGGTGGAGTCACTTCACCATTCCTGTCAGGTTTCTGTGGGAAGCGAGTGTTTGGACTTCTCTGCGGCGATGCACAGGGGTGTGGGTGCTGCGTCCAGTGGTAGTTGTGATGTTTGGTTTTGTTTTCTTACACTGCTGAACTCCCAGAGTGGCTAAAAGGATTTTGAGGTCAGACAGTTTCACAATCACCGCTTCATGAAAGGCAGCTGTCAAAGCTGACCTGCAGTGTGAGCTGTAAGGAGAGCTCAGTGTTGGCATCATGGGGAACATTTTTCTTAGCCTTTGTGGTACAGGAGCAGCATTATTATTTGTTCTTTGTTTGTGAATTGCAGGGTCAGCTCCAGCATGTTCATTGCTCTGTGGAACCACAGTTTCTTCCCGTATAGTCACACACTTGAGGCTCACATACGTTTTCTCTTAGTGCACAGTATGTGCCAAGAAGTGGAAATGGGGGAACTTAATGGCTGTTGTTTAGCAAAACTGATATGGCACCAGGCTGCCTTCTAAATGTTTATGTTTACAGCCACAGACAAGTGCCACTCCCACCTTGAATCAGAGAGGCTTCGCTTGGCAGTGAAAGCCAGTGAATGCAGACACAAGTCTGCTCAAGGTGCCGAGAGGGACAGTTGAGTACTCATCCCTAAACAGGACGCTTATACCACCCCTTCCTTCTTAAAGGCTCCGGGAACATTGCGGAAAGGGAAGGGGAAAGCCTGTAAGAGCCAGGAGACAGGGAGAAGAAGGCTGTGAAATGCTCTCCTCTGCATCACACCTCAGTGCAGTCAGGATTTCCCAGCACTGTGGCTGCCGGCAATGGGCCTGCACAGGATGGGGCCTGCCAGCAGTCAGCCCTGGATTGGGGAGGGGCTCACAGGGCCCACCCCTCCCTACAGAGCTGTTGGCTACTGAGGGATTCCGGGGAGGTGCAGCTGATGCCTTTAATTGTGTGTCACTGATGATCCACCAGGCACCAATGGACAGTTCTAAACACAGATGACCCTGGTTAAACTCAATGGGTCACACAATGAAGCGAAAACAGGAATGTGGGAAGGGGACTGGTAGGGAGGAGTGGGGATTACAGAGTGAGAGAGAGAGAGAAGTCAGAATGTCTGAAACTGTCAACCAATTTAGTAAAAATTACCCAAAAAGTTAAAAAAAAAAAAAAAAAGACACTGCCTTTGCCCTCTAGAAAGAGATGAGATACGTAAGTGACACACCATATGGAAGTTGTTAAGATGAAGGTGTGTGAAGAGTCACACCAGAGCTGGCGGGGAAAGAGTCACACCAGAGCTGGCGGGATTCCCGAGAGGAGACTCCACAGAGGAGGGCGTGCTGAGAAAGAATCTGCCAGGAGGGTGAGAGGAGAGGGTTTTCTTAGGTGCTGGGCCGTGGTGAGTCACAGGACCTACAGATGTTTCCCATGTGACATAATTGGTAGCTACTAATGTTTGCCGGCCCTTGTGTGTGCAGTTTCTGCAGAGGCCAGAAGAGGGCCTCAGAGCCACCGGGTGGGTGGTGGGGACAGAGCCAGGAACTCGGCCAGGCAGGAAGGCTCTTAACCATTGCCCCATCTCTCCAGCCCTTCTTCAGCATGTCCTGGGCTGTTTCCTCTGGTAGACCTAGCAGATAAGACAAAAAAAACTCTAAGTCTGCTTTCTGTGACTGTAACAAAATCCTTGAAACTGACTACTTTATAAAGGCAGAAAAGGTTCAAGAGAAATAGCCCTGTCTGTTTGGCCCCGGCTACAGAACAGTAGAGAAAGGACAGGAAGTTGGTGACATGATGAGGTGGGAAACCAGAGAAATTCCAGACCAGGCTTGTTCTTGGACCCACTCACTTCTGTGGGAACTAGCCAGGGTCTTGTGAGGGTGTGTTCAACTCTTTGCAGGGTGTGTCCTCAGTGATCTGACCGCATTCACCAGGCACTCCCCAACACCATCACGCTGGGGCCCTTAAGGGACACTCAGGCAGGTGGCCTGAGCCCTGAGAGTGTGTAAGGCTCCTAGTGGACTGGCAAAGGGGAGGGCAAGGACCTGCTAGGCTGGCGACTGGAAGCACTAGGAATTGGGAAGGGGGCCAGGCTGCTTTCCTTTGCTCAAACCTCACCGCATGAAGTAGTACTTCTCTTGCTGAAATCACGTAGTTCACCATCCACCCTTTGGAAGTGAGGAAGAACTTGGGTTTTCTTTTCCTAGTAATTGTAAATTGTTAGTGTAAGTTGTTAGAGCACAGGGCAGGCTGGTTCTGCAGCTTTGCTGTTATTCATGGCTGATGCTTAAGGAGGACCACAGGGCTCACTGCTCTTCAGACGGCCCCTGCCAGCGCCTGGCAGGCAGAGCAGTTAGTGAGGGCCTGAGTCTAGTCAGTGGCCAGCAAGGACCTGACCCCTCCCCGCAGGCCCGCTTGCCGCTAAGTTCAGTTCTGAGTGAGCGGTTATTCCGTGGCAGCAAAGACCTGTTTGGTGGGTGGAGACAATGCAGTTGTTACTATGTTAATTTTCCTCATGAAAAAATGAAAATAAGGAACTGAAGACATTTAGAGGCTTAGGGAACAGCTAAAACACAATGTCTTAGGTGCTTCCTTAGTCATTATGTGGGAGGCTAGCAGCACCATATATTTTCGTGAGGAGAAGAGACTCAGAATAAGCACTATCACATCAAAGAGCAAAAGCTATGTGAATGTTCTTGCAAACTAGCTGGGAAACAAGAGGCTGTGGGATTCTGAGTCAGGATTGCTTTCCTTCGTCTCATGCTTCCTACACTGAGAGAAGAGCTGCCCTGTCAGAGGATGAAGAACAAGACTCACAGCTACCACAGGAAGTCTTTGCTGTCGGATGTCAGTACGAAAGGAGCAAGGGTCGAGACTACTGTTATTTTACTAGTTTTCAGAGGATGATTTATCTGAGGTCAGGTCAAGCTGTCCTGCCTGAATCCCGCTCCCAATCCACGGCCGTTCTTGTTAAATCTCTTAGAATGCTGATGTTTGTTTTTATTTGTTAATGTAAGTGTAGTTGATATTTGGTCTTCCCGTGTAGTCCAGGCTGGCTTTGAACTTGCCTCAGTCTCCCAGGTGGTAGGATTATGAGTGTCTGCTACTCTGCCCAACTTTATGTTGTTTTTAAAATGAATACTGTACATAAAATATCAGTTATGGGGCTAGCAAGATGGCTCAGCAGGTGAAGGCATCTGCCTCAAGCTTGGAAACCTGAGTCTTGTCCCCAGGGTTCACATGGTTAAAGAACACTGACTCCCACCGGGTGAGTTCGAGGCCAGCCTGGTCTACAGAGCGAGATCCAGGACAGGCTCCAAAACTACACAGAGAAACCCTGTCTCAAAAAGGAAAAAAGAAAATTGACTCCCACAAGTTGTTCTGTGATCTCTGCATGTACCCTTTTGTGTAATTTGTACGAGAGTGCACACACACACACACACACACACACACACACACGAATTTCTGTGCACAGTAAATAAAAGTTTTTTCAGATAGTAGGCACTGGCGCAGATACTGTAGAGCCCGTGTGGTGCCGTTCTTCTGTTCTTGGGGAAGGCTCTCAGGTTTAGATTGCCCAAGCGTGTTCTTAGCTGAGATGTCTTGCCTGCTTCCTGTTGCCTGGCTGTGCTGTGTGCCCTCTGGCCACCCTGCTTCTGTGTGTGCTTCTCTCCTGAGATGCCCTTATCCCACACCTGCATCCCTGTTCTGACTGATGCTTCCTGTCACAACTCAGAAGTATTGGGTTTGTTTGGTTTTGTTTTGTTTTACCCTTTTGAAATATTCCCAACCACCAAGCCAAACAGAATTAAACGCCAATTTCGCATTCTGTCCTGCAGTCTTATCCTATCTGGTGCTTGACTTGAGGTCTTAGAGTGTTCGTCAGGTGCAGTTTTAAGGAAGGGTTTTCAGAACTGTCCTCTCCTGCCCGCGTTCACTGTTCAGCACACTTTGGAGGCTCTGCTAGTATCTGCAGAGGGAGGCAGAGAGCTGCTGCCTTTGCAGGTGCATTTTTAACCCTTAGTGCCTTAGCAGGAAGGGTGGAAGAGCTTCAGCAGGACAGCATCATCACCCACATTCGAGCCTCACCTACAGATGGCGGTGTGGAAAGAGTCTGGTGTGAGCGAAGGCATGCACACCCAGCTAGCTGCTCTGTTACACATGACCAAGTGTGTAACTCTGTGTAGACTAACGAGACAGGTCTAATTTATAACCTTTCATCTGTTTAATTGAATTGCAGCATTGTTTCCTTTGGTATAAGAAGTGTTTAGAGAGTTTGCACAGATGTTATTTTTATATGCTATGGGATGTGACTTTCCCTTTATTTTGCATTATTATGATTATTCAAATCATACATGTTTTGAAATGTATTTTTCCTATAATGTGGAACAAAGATTTATTTTTAATTGACCAACAGAATTATCCTTGACTGCATTTAAGAAACGCTGCCTTTATTAGAGGCTGTAGAGGGCTCAGTTCAAGCAGAGCAAGGTGGTGTAAGTGAGATGAGAAAGCCACACTGTTGGTGCACTGGGGGATTGATTAGCCTTGAGATTCCCAGTGGACAGTGGGGGGAGCGGGGGAAGGACTCTAGTCAGTGGAGCAAGGCAGCGTAATTGATTAATTAGCCTTGAGATTCCCAGTGGACAGTGGGATGTGGGGGGACTCCAGACAGTGGAGGAAGTCGGCTGTTCTTAAGTTGCTCTGGGTGACACACGGTGCCTTTGCTTTGGCTCACAAGTGTCTCCTTGTTCACACCTCGGCAGAGTGAATCATTGTCACTCAACCGTCAAATTAATTTCCTTTATTATTTATTACCATTTTGTTTCCAGTAAACTTGTATTTTACAGAAAACTTGTCTGATATTTTATCGGTCCTTTCCTCTTTCTTAATCAGCACTGTTTCTGTTTGTTGTGCTTGGCTTTAGTTACCCACGCACTCCCGACCGTTGGACCCATGAGCCTGCGAGCACTGCTGACTGACCATGGGAACAGCCAGTGATGAAATGGCGCCCGTGGAGCAGGCCTCCGCGGCCTCCTCCCTGGACCCCCTGTGTTTTGAGTGTGGCCAGCAGCACTGGGCAAGAGAGAACCACCTGTACAACTACCAGGGTGACGTGGACGACGACCTCGTCTGCCACATCTGCCTTCAGCCCCTGCTGCAGCCGCTCGACACGCCCTGCGGACACACTTTCTGCCACAAGTGCCTCAGAAACTTCCTACAAGACAAAGACTTCTGTCCCCTGGACCGCAAGAGACTTCATTTCAAGCTGTGTAAGAAATCCAGCATCCTGGTCCATAAACTCCTAGACAAATTACTGGTTCTGTGTCCGTTTTCTTCCGTGTGCCAAGATGTGATGCAGCGCTGTGACCTAGAGGCACACCTTAAAAACAGGTAAGCACAAAGGAGACACACAGGAACTGAGGAAGTGTTGGAAAGGGTGACTACAACAGAGAGTCAAACATTCGGGTCAGGAAGGGTGCCTCGTGCCTATAATCCCAACGTGAGATGCTGAGGCAGGGGGATTGAGAGTGTGAGTTCTCCCTGGGCTACATGATGAGACTTTGTCTCCAAAAATTAAAAACAGTAAAAAATAAAGCATCAGTAAATGCATGAACCAATCAAGTAAAAGATGCAATAAATAAGTTGCATTGGTCCGTATTTAATAATACATCTCAAGCATGAGTGTGAAAGCCACAGTGTACAAGTACCACTTAGTAATATTTTCTTCATCATACCATGCAATTTAAACTCAAATGGGTGACAGGTAATAATATGAGATTCCTTTTACAAGGGAGTTTGACATTAAAAAAAGAAACTAAATACAAACATTCTTTTGTCTAGTTTATTTTCCTAAGGAAAAAAATCCAATGCCAGGAAGAATGGTACATGAAGGTTCGTACTGCAACATTATGCATGTTCGGTACATTGGAGTCAGTCTAACTGAGAGTGCTGAAGCCATTTGAGGTTGCACGTGCTTTTGGCGGGCAGATCTCTGTGAGTTCCAGGCCAGCCTGGTCTAGACAGTGAACACCTGTTTGGAACAAAACAGCCAGACAGAGTGGTGAAGGCTCACTACACCACAGAACAACAACTCACAGACCGTGAAAACCGTCATTCTATTGGGGGAAGGTGTGGAAATGAGCTGCCTATTTCAGTTTCTGTGTTGAGAAGCTTGGCTGAATAAGAAGTATGAATTAGAAAAATAAATATTTAAGGATGATCTTTGTTCTAATAAACATTTGTTTAAAATGTTAAGTAATTTATTTGTATGACTAGTTGGTGAGTTTTACAATTTGATTTTAGTAAGACTTGACCTCTGAAATAAAATATATAAACCTGAGCTGGTGCCATGCTCATTGATTAGAGGCACTTACCATTCAGCATGACGACCTGAGTCTGATCCCTGGAACCCACAGGGTGGAAGGAGAGAACTGACTCCTGCAGGTTGTCCTCTGACCTCCTCATGGGCACCCACACATAATACACGCACTCACACACATGAATAAGTAAATAACTCATGTCTGCAGACTCACAGAAGGCAGCAGAAATACACGTGTTTGTTTCCAACACCAGTTGAAACAACTTGTGGTCATATTGACTCTGGCCAACGTTGGTCACGTGCATTGCACATCATGCTGGGTTCAGGTGCATCACAGGTCTCATGTAGAGGGACACATAAAATCATGGAGCTAAAGGAGATTAACGTGGTCCTTCCACAGTGCGTGAAGATTTAGAGCTAGTTAGTAATACGTGGTTAGGCTTCAACTTTGCTGTCTTGTGTGTGCCACATACTCTACCGTGGAGTCTGGTCACTGCTCTGCTGTAGGGAGCAGTCAGCATTTCATAGGCACGTGACTGGACGTGTGGATTCTGTTCCAAGAGAACAACATTCTAAAGGGATCCGATTTTATTCATTAGAAATAATTGAAAAGCGAGAAACTGAGGTCTGGGGATTGAGAACATCGCGTTTTGTTGACCCAGAGCGGAGGGTGAGGCCCGAGCAGGCTGGCTCAGCATATGCAAGGTCGTGGGGTAACCCCCCTGAAGGGGAGAGGAAGTTTCCAAACCTTGAGGAGAACTGCCTGAACCCAAGCTTTGTCGTCTAACCCGGGGGCCAAGAAAGTGGGCCAGCTAGAGCCTTGGAAAAGCATGTAACACGGCTGTCCACCCTGTGTCTCCGCCACCCACCCGAGACCTTCAGTGTGCTCACCTTGGTCAGGCCTAACTATGGATAGTAGTTTGGGCCTCTTTCTTCCCTTCTCTCTCTCTCTTTCTCTCTCTCTCCTCTCTCTCTCCTACTCCCCCTCCCTCCCTCTCTCCCTCCCTCTCTCCCTCCCTCCCTTCCTTCCCTCCTTCTCCTCCTTCTTTTTCAGTCATACATGTTTTTTTTCCTCCTTAATTAGCATACAAAGTACTGTAATGGGGCATCTTCATAGTAGGCTTCTTATTGGTCTCAGAACGAATGTTGGATTCTTTTGTGTTGTACTAACTATGTATGATCCAGCAGTTGTATTGTGAGATGTTGCCAAGCAACACCATCTGCAGAGCACATCTCCTTTCTAGTCTCTCCCGCCACCTCCCACACCTCACATCCAAACGAAGGGTCATGCAGATGCTTATTTTGGGGCAAATAAGTTGTGTGCTTGTGTGCTGGTTTATGGCAAGATTCAGAACCAGTTTTCATTGCTTCAGTCTCTTAGGAAGAAATGAAAAATCCGCTGAGAAGCTAAGAAGCTCTCAGCCTGGATAATCTCCAGCAGCCTGCCTGTCTCTGGGGTGTGCCGCCTGCCGTCTGTGCTCTGCTATCGAGTTCACTGAGTTTGCCGTTCGTCATCGTGCTCTTCAGCTCGGGGGTTTCTCTGCTAGGCTGTACGTTTCTTCATCAGGGGTTGCTAGCGAGACGTAGTCTCTGTTTGCCTTCCATCGCTCAGACATGGTCTCCTTTAGTCCTTGGAATTTCAGTCATTGCCTTTTTGTCCGGTGCTGAGGCCTCCTTCGGTCAGTTTCCCTGAGTGTGTCTGTTCCTGTGCGGGGGGCCTCACTTGTTTCTCTGACTCTTCATTTTGTTCCGAGCACTGGACAGTTTATGTATTGTCATGTGTCAACTCACTGAGCTTCAGGTTCTTTGAAGCAGGTTCCTACTGTGTACCCCAGGCTGGCATGGAGCCCCCAGTCCTGACTCAGTCTCCAAGTGCTGGAATTAGAGGCATGGGCCACCAAGCCTAGCTTTATTTCGTGTGTGTGTGTGTGTGTGTGTGTGTGTGTGTGTGTGTTTTATACTTTTATTGATTCTTTGTGAATTTCACATCATACATTCCAATCCCACTTATCTCCCTGTCCCAATGTGACCATCCCCCCTCCCCCCAAAATCGT
This sequence comes from Peromyscus attwateri, assembly GCA_902168425.1. NCBI lineage: Eukaryota > Metazoa > Chordata > Mammalia > Rodentia > Cricetidae > Peromyscus > Peromyscus attwateri. Next base: position 30,569 of record CABHPP010148683.1, read on the forward strand.
GTGTTTATAAGTACTGGGAATTAAACCTAGGCCCTGATTTGCTAGGTGAGCCCTCTACCAGTTAGCTATAGATCTCTGGCTTGTTTTGTTTTTAATTTTGAGAACAAGAGCCCATACTGGCTTTGAACTTACTCTGTTGCCCTGACCAGCCGTGAACTTGTGATCTCAGCTTCCTAAGCATTACAGGTCTATGTTACCAAGCTCTCCCCCACCCCCTGCAATCCAGACAGAAGTTTTGGGGTTTGCGGGGGGTGGGGGGTGGTGGGGAGGTTGTTGTTTTGTTTTGTTTTTCAAGACAGGGTTTCTCTGTATAGCTCTGGCTGTCCTGGAACTCACTCTGTGGGCCAGACTGGCCTCAAACTCAGATTTGCCTGCCTCTACCTTCTAGTGCTGAGATTAAAGGCATGTACCACCACCAGCAGCTCAACTTTTAACAAAAGCTGCTGTGGTGGCTGGGCTGTTTTTACTGGGCCAGTGCTGAGCTGATCTGCTGGGCAGCCATACAAGTGGAGTCTTCTAGAAAACCATAGACAGGTCCGTGAATGACACTTCTGAGCATGGGGCTGTTGAAGGTGCTGTGACCTGCTGGTCATTGCTCTTGGTTGCTGCTGAAGGCCTACAGCTTTCCAGTCTGGCATGCAGCTGAAGAGCTCGGGCTAGTAACGAGGCCCGTCAAGTGTCCAGACATGCTACAGTATGCATGTGGAGGTCAGTTTCAGACAGGGTCTGTCTCTTCATCCACTGCAGTGACGACCGGGCTAGCTGGCCTTGCACGTTTCTGGTGACACACACACCCTTCCTGTGCCGGGCTTTTACGTAGGTTCTGGGGATCTGAACTCAGATCTTCACCAGCCCACCAATCACCTATCTTAAATAAATGCTTTTGAGACCACTACAACCTTTTGCCTGGTTTCCAGAATTCAGAAGTAGTTGGTTCTGACGATTTCTCCCGTCTTCTCATTGCTTTTATGGAGGGGAGGCTTCAGATACCCTTGATGTGCATTTTTGCTGTCTGTCACACTGATTTTTGTTTGTGTTGTCTGTCTTTATTATTTTCCTTGACTCTAAGCCACTCACACTGTTTCAGACTCATGAAGGGCCTAGCATAGCCTGGGCCTTAGCAAGCATCCCTTTACCATCTGGCCACCACCCCTAATACTGCTGATCATTCACAGTGTCTTCTGCCACACGGTGTCTCCTAATGCGCCTGTGCAGGTAGTAGCAGGGAATGATGTCCCTGTAGCGGAGAACAAGTCACTTTACGTGTGATTTCTTCAGAGAGCCAGGATAATGGAGCAGATGAATAGCCGGTAGAAAAGAAAACCCCTCTGTTTTGGCTCTTTGCTGCTACCTGAGCCCTTTAGTTTCATTTTAATCAGGGATTGGGGAGGACCTCCACCTAAAGATGCCCAAGGGAGGTTCACCCTGCAGCCTGGGGCTGACTGACTGCCTACCACCTACTGGCTCAGAGCTCCGCTTGGAAAAGTGTGTGTCTCAGCTTGTAGTCCAAAGTTTTCCTGTGTCCCGCCCATCCGGCAGCTGCTCGGACAAGTAAACACACAGAGGCTTATATTCTTTACAAACTGTATGGCCTAATGGCTCAGGCTTCTTGCTAGCTAGCTCTTATAACTTAACCCATTTCTATTAATCTAAGTTGCCACATGGCCATGGCTTACTGGTATTTTCACGTCTTGCTTCTCCTGGCGGTGGCTGGCGTCTCCTTCCTCTCCTTTCTCCTCCCACTCTCTCTCTTGGATTTTCCCGCCTGGCTCCATCCTGCCCTGCCATAGGCCAATGCAGCTTTATTTCTCAATCAGTCACAGCAACACATATCCCCAGCACACAGACCATGCATCTCCTGATCTAATTCAGTACCGCATGCATTTCTAGCCGATTGATTTTACTTACTGCCTTATACTAGTTTCCTGTGTGCACTGGGTTGCCCCTCCAATGCCAGTTGGAGTCTGAGTTATTGTTGAGCGCTCCATCTCCAACAATACAAAGAGGTTTTGTTGTTTGTTTTCCCAAGCCAGCTTCAGACTCCTGGACTCAAGTGATGCTCTTGCCTCGACTTCTGAATACCTGGGATGACCCTCTCCCACAATCCTGACTCTGCTGGGATGACCCTCTCCCACACCTGACTCCACTGGGATGACCCTCTTCCACAATCCTGACTCTGCTGGGATGACCCTCTCCCACACCTGACTCCACTGGGATGACCCTCTTCCACAATCCTAACTCTGCTGGGGTGACCCTCTCCCACACACCTGACTCTGCTGGGATGACCCTGTCCCACAATCCTGACTCTGCTGGGGTGACCCTCTCCCATAATCCTGACTCTGCTGGGGTGACCCTCTCCCACAATCCTGACTCTGCTGGGGTAACTCTCTCCCACAATCCTGACTCTGCTGGGGTGACCCTGTCCCATACCTAGCTCCTGGAGGTTCGGGGTCCCTTTGTTTTGGTGTGTGTGTGTGCATACATGCATGTAGAGCCAGAGGCAGCCTTACGTGGTATTCTTAGGCACTGTCCATCTGATTTTTGTTTTATTTTGTTTGCTCATTTTTTGAGGCAGGGTCTCTCACTGGCCAGCAAGCTCCAGGGAGCTGCCTGGTTGTCTGTTTTGGTAATCCAGCACTGGGATTATGAACATGCGCTACCACACCCACTTTGTTTTTAATATGGGTTCTGGGATCTAATGCAGATCTTCTGCTTTTAAGGCAAACACTTTACTGAAGCTACCTTATCCCAGCACTGCCTTGGCTTTTCTGTTTGTTTCTTTGGAGATGCTCCAAAGAGGGAGGCTCTGGTCTTGAACTCAGATCTGCCTGCCTCTTCCTCAGTGCTGGGATTAAAGGCATCGCCATACCCAGCTTCCTTTTTGTTTTTGTTGTTGTATGATTTAGGGGGTGTGTGTGTGTGTGTGTGTGTGTGTGTGTGTGTTGAGAGAAGGTGTTGGACTCCTGAGCCCCCTGCCTGCACCTCTTGCATGCTGAGATTACAAGCACATGCCACCACACCCATCTTGGTTTTTTTGTTTTTTAATGATCCCGTAGGTCTGTTTAGCCCTAATATTCCATAATGGTGTTTTGAAGTACTTGTTGATAGAACAAATTCAGTTTGTTTTTATAGGACTTAAAAAGAATTCCAAAGGAATAAACTTAGTATTGCTGTTGAGGAAAAAGCTGAAGGCCTTTGAAATCTGATCTGAGTGTGTTTGGACTCTGTCTCTGCAATTCAGTTGCCTTGTGACGTTGACTTAGTTTCAAGTGTCCCGTGTATTAATAGAGTTGTAAGGATACGGGAGTCGTGTGTGTGTGTGTGTGTGTGTGTGTGTGTGTGTGTGTGTACACATCGCAGTTGTTACCCGGGGACTAGCAGAGTACGGCCTCCTTGTGCTTCAGTGCTGTGAAGCAAGTGAGTTTTTCTGTCTGAGCCTGCCCTGAGCTGCTCGCTCCTTGGGCCTTTAACAGCTTTGCTGTGCATTTCACGTGTGGAATTCACCTCTTGAAAGCGTGTGCTTCAGCGCCTGTCCTTTGTGTGTTCCCAGTACTGTGTGTCATCTAGATTCTAGAACATTCCAACAACTGGAAAGGAGCCTAAAACCCATTAGCAGCCTCTCCTCATTCTCACACACCCAGGTTTTGATCAAGCTGCCCTAAATTTGTTTTTCACTTACATCTGTAATCTCTAGTGTTTCTTTTTCGTAGGCTGTATTTGTTATGCTGGTTAGTGTTTTATCAGCCTCATACAAGCTGAGCTTAGGTGGGAAGAGGGAGCATCCATCACAGTAGGCAAGTCTGTGTGGCATTTTCTTGATTAAGGATTGATGTGGGCAGTGCCACCCCTGGGCAGGTTCTGCTTCAGTTCCTGCCTTCCCTCGGCGACGGACTGTAGACGAAGATGAAGTAAACCCTCTTCTCCTGGCAGTAGAGAACCAACTAGGACAGAAAGGCTTGTGTCAGCAAAGCACTTCAGAGCCGCTGCCCCTCCTTCTGTGGACTCCCCACCTCGCCACGACTTCAGACTGATGCTTTTTGGTCCTTATGTCTTGCAAGATTTCGTCCCTGGGATTGGAACTAGGACCTCAGCCATGTTAGACGAAAGCTCTGCTCTGGGCCGCACCCCAGGCCGCGGGGTCTAATCGTTTGTCCTGTCGTAGCACTTGGCGCTGGCTGACTACTTTGCGGGCCCTCTTTTCTGCCTTGATGACTTGGCTGTCTTCCACTCTGCCTCCTGCATGGTGGCTCTGTCGTGGTCTCCTGAGCTGTGGCCCATCCTGTTTAAGTATGGGTGTTCCCAAAGGTTCTATCTATAGACTTCCTCCCCGATGCTGGCGGAACGAAGTCATTTTCCCGTTTTTTACGTGATGATACATTTTAGGCTTTTCCTGTTCGGTGGGTGGCTTCCTGTTGTTAAGGGTTTGCTGTCCCATCGGGAATGTGAGCATGCTTACTTCTTCCCTCTAGCAAGCTTAGCTTTTCCATTTTAAAATTCATTTCTACTGTATTTAGTAGCTGTGAGATAGGTGTTGTGTACCCTGTAGGGCTCTTAGGTCAGCTAACTCTGTTCATGTAGACCAAGCTGACCTCCTGAGTACTGGGATTAAAGGCATGCACTGCCATTGAATACTGGCTGTTAACCATGTGGATGCTTGTGTGTGACATATATTTTGAAAATTAAATCTGGCCTTGAATTCAGAGATCTTCCTGCCTCTGTCTCCTATGTACGGGGATTAAAGGCATGTACCATCATCATACCTGGCTTTAAAAAAATTTTTTAAGTGATCATACAGAGTAATGGTTTTCTCATGGCATTTTCATACATGTGTAGACATGATAGGACAAAATATAATGGTCTGTTATGTTTTGTTCCTGTTCATGTTCCTCCAGGACTGTCCTACCTGGATCCCTCCCTACCTGTCTCTTGTTGTACCCCTCCTGCCAAATAGTTGTGCTGTCATGCCTTATGGAGTGGATTACATGCCTCATGGAGTTGATTACATGCCTCATGGAGTGGATTACATGTCCTCGCCCCCTCCCTTAAGATCTCTGGCTTCCCTCTCATGACCTGTATATACACAGGATTCTACATGGGAGAGAAAATGTACAGTATTTGTCTTTCTGCATCTGGCTTATTTCGCATTGTGATCTTAGTTCCGTCTATTTTTCTGCGGATGTCATGATCTTGGTTTTTTATGGCTGGGTAAGGTTTCATGGTGTGTACATACCATTTCCTTCATCATTGCTGATGGATGTGCAGGCTGGCTCTGTCTCGTAGCTGCTGTGACTAATGCAGCAGTGATCACGGATGTGCAGGCGCCTGCACTGTGCTCATGTCAGGTGTTGGGGGTGTGAAGAGTGGTGTACCGGGTTTGGTTTTTCACTTGTTCCTTTTGTTGGTCTGTGGTGTGTGTTTGTTTGAGGCACCTCAACCCTGGACCCCCCCCCCCCCCCCGTGACTGCACAAACCAAAGCCCCTGTCTCTCTGCACCCCTCACTTGTTTTTGGAGGAAGCCATTCTTAGTCGGGTGAGAAGCAATCTGAACCATTTCTATCCATGGCCCGTGAGGATGCTCAACACTTTTTCTGAGTAATAACGGCCATTTGTGCTGGTTTTGTGGGAACTACCTATTCTTTTCATCGGCCCATTTATTCATTGATGATTTAAGAGTTTGGTGTTTAATTTTTGCAGTTGCTCTTGTATTCTAAATATGAAATACCTAGCTGATGTGTTCTTGATAAAGATTTTCCCCCATTTGTAGGCTCCTCCTCACACCATCTCCTCTCCGGGGAGAGGCTCTTTAATGCAGTGTGATCCCATTCCTTAGTTCTTGGATTTATGGAACTCGAATTGGAACCCATCTTTTCAGTCACAACACTTTATTGCTACCACGTCAAGGTAGCTTTCAAACGTCTCTAATTAATCGACATCTTTGACAAAGGCCTTGTGTTCCTTGATCTCATTTTCAAAAGTACTTGCGGGGTGTTTTCGATAACAGTCCCTGGAGTACTGCACAGCAGCGCAGAGTGGAGACTCGGCTGTGTCCTCCATCACAGGGACACAGCCTGAAAGCAGGGTTGAAAGCTAAAAAACGCCATTTCTGGGGCAAATGTACTGCTTTATGGCTTGGGACAGCTTTTAGTTTTAACTGCACCTGCCCTGTTCTTTGTGATGGTGCACATTTTGGAATTTTTAAATACTGTCATTGAATGAAAGCCTGTGACCCTCAGCCTGTGGTCTGGGTGGCTTGGCTCCTCACTGGCTTCCACCCTTCACACTGCACGCCACCTGTCACTTTGTCCAGCCAGAGCCTCAGGTGAGAGGGTGTGCTTGTGCTCTGGCCCCTTCCCAGAAGGCCAGCAAGAGAAGCTTTGTTTAAGAGTTCATTGGTTTTGAGTTTAAATGAGCCTCTACCCGCAGTTTGCTTCAGTAAAGCATGGTAGCGGTTCTCACTCGGCTCGCCTAGCATGTCTTGAGGTTCTAATCTTACAGACTAGGGAAATACATTTGTCTCCTGTGTTTAACAAAAGGCAGATTGGCTGGGCCTTAGTTGGGCCTTGCTGCATGTTGTAAAGCTTCCTGTGTCTACTTGCCCACCAAGTGTGGAGAGGCACAGTGGTGCATTTGCATGAGGAAGCCTGCACATTGCTACCCCTGGCTAAGACATCTGGCCTGTCAAAAGCGCCGTTTGATGCAGGTTTCACACTCATTCTCTGTACAGACAGCCGTGACTCTTGGGATGTTTCCAGATGACTGATGTCTACCTGAGCATTAGGTTTTGGCTGAAGTTGTCTTCATGTCTTTCCTGATTGGCCTGTCAGGTGGAGTGGTCAGAACTTAGTTTAGACAAAGGTTAGGAGCGGAATTGTGGGTTCTTTGGGATCTTTTGGCATGTGAACAGTTGCCATGCGTTTGTTAAGGTGTACACTGTTAATTAAACCCACCCACACCCTCGTCCCCCCAACTTTTCCTTTTCAAACCGTCTGAAAACTACTTGCTGCTGTTTCTAGGTGTCCTGGAGCCTCTTACCGGAGAGTTGATCTAGAGAGAAGGAAAACTAGTCAGAAAACTCAAACACAGATTGAAGGTGAAACCGGATCTGCCGGACTGGATCCTCCTGGCACCTCCCCCCCAGAAACGGACTGCTTGGGCACTGTGCCCACCGAGCGGAACTTGACACCTGCGCCTCTCCCTATGTGGCCCGAGGAGCCTGGCCTGGACAACCCTGCCTTCGAGGAGAGCGCTGCGGCTGACCGTATGTGCAGCTCACCCCTTCCTGTGTTCTCTACTCTCCTTGCCTTTCCTCCACTGACATCCTGGTTAAACAGCTGCACTGGAGTACGCTTTGCATACCACACCATCCTCTCTGCCCCGAGCAGCCCTAGCTGGCTGCAGTCTAGAGATAGAGGAGAGTCTTGACCTGGAGGAAGACGGTCCTCCCGTCCTTCCCCACTGGCATCTGCTGTTCTCGTGTGTGATGAGAAACATGCTCGCATCAGTGGCATCCGCAGCAAACCACAAAAGCACTAGGAGCAGCTCGGATAGTCACTGTTGCTAAACGCTGTTAATTTAGGAAATGTTTGTAGCATGAGGACATTAAAAAAACCAGGTTAAGAAGCTGAGCCTTGAAAGATGGCAGCTCAGACAGCTCCGCCGGGACGGCGGGAATGCGTCCTCTGAGTCCGCTCCACGGCCCTGCTCTCGGCACACACATAGCCGGGGCGGTGGCCCCTTTACTCCTAGACCCCATTTCTCTTAGAAACCAGGAGTCACCCTCCCTGTTCACATAGTTCTTGACACGGCTGTGATGCTTCTCGCCCCTCAGGGCTCGGTGCAGCGGTGGCCTTCCTCGGCTCCTCTGGGATTCCCCACCAGACCAGAGTTTTCTGTCTGCGGCCTTGCATGGTCTGTTCTGTTCATGGCCCAGGCACCATCGCTGGGACACGGTGGCTTTCTGTGAATGTGTGCTCCCTGGTGACCTCGTACATAGTAATTATTTATCCATGGTTACTGAGCCTTGGTGGAAGAAGAGAGTTGGGCTACTTTTTTTTTTTTTTTGGTTTTTTCGAGACAGGGTTTCTCTGTGTAGCTTTGCGCCTTTCCTGGAACTCACTTGGGAGACCAGGCTGGCCTCGAACTCACAGAGATCCGCCTGCCTCTGCCTCCCGAGTGCTGGGATTAAAGGCGTGCGCCACCACCGCCCGGCGAGTTGGGCTACTTTTAACCGTGTTTTATTGCTTAGTCATTGGTCACCTACAAGATCCCATGTTGAGCCGGAGAGAGTCTGAACATACGCTGTTCTTGTTTTACTTGACAGCTGTCCAACAGCCACTCAGTTTACCGGAAGGGGAGATCACCACCATCGAGATCTTCCGCTCTAACCCATACATCCAGCTGGGAGTCAGCATCGTGGGCGGCAATGAGACGCCACTCATCAACATCGTCATCCAGGAAGTCTACCGGGATGGGGTCATCGCCAGAGATGGAAGGCTCCTGGCCGGAGACCAGATTCTTCAGGTAACAGCAGCTCTACCCCTCTGTTAGCTTGTGCCTTTTGGTTTTACAACTTAGACAATTGTGATGTTATAGAACCCGGGTTATACAAAAGTTGGTTTTGCTGGGGTTTTTTATTTATTTTATAATTTTTTGGAGACTATGTAGCTCTGACTGGCCTAGAACCTGATAAGTAGATCAGGCTGGCCTCAAACTCATAGATTTACCTGTCTCTACCTCCTGAGTGCTGGGGTTAAAGGTGTGCACCACCATACCCAGCTATCTTTATTTGAATTTTGTTATGCTTTGTTTTTTGAGTCAGGCTGTTTTATGTAGCCCAGGCTAGCCTCAAACTCTCTGTTACCCAGGCTGGCCTCCGCCTCTCAAGTGCTGAGATTGCAGCTTTGCTCTTTGTGTGTACGGAACAGGTCGGGGAGTGTGTGTTACTTGAATTTTCAGTCCCGTGTGTGACTGGACACTTGGCAGGGCTCCCTGGGTTTGTTTGACACTGACACTTCTGGCTTGGACTCTTGATGGCCTTTCCAGCGACACCATTGACCAGGCTAGATGTCTCTTTCCCACTGGTTTTATTTCATACCCAGTTTTCCATCCATCCTCTCCCTGCATGTCTGACTGATCCTTGCGTTTACTGATGGCTGGAATGTGAAAGACAGACCCGCACAGCACTAGTTGCTGATGATGTTTTTTTCTCATCATCCTGGGGATTCTGTGTGGTGCTAGGCAAGCACTCTGCCACTGAGCTACACCTCAGCCTGAGGTAAACAAGTTTGTAGCACAGAATGTTAGGTACAATGCCTATCTCTGACTCCACGATGCCCTGCCAGCGTCCAGCTCCTGGTTTCCGGTCACTCCTCTGTGGTGTCCTCCCCGAGTGCTGCCTCCGGGAAGATGGTCTGGAAGCACCAGCACAGGACCAGAAATTCTCTTCATTAGAGAGCATCACTGCAAGGGTGGGGACAGCGGGTGTCCTGTTCACAGAACCGGGGTCTGTAGGAAAACCACCCTGGGCCTTTGAGTCACTGTGAGTTGAAAAGAAAAGAAAAGAAAAGAAAAGACAGGAGAGGAGAGGAGAGGAGAGAAGAGAAGAGAAGAGAAGGATAGTTTCTAGGAGAAAAATACAAACAAGGAGAAAAACTGCCTTCTCGGAGCCCAAGCACAAGGGCCTTTCTCCACCTTCTTTGGTCCTCCGCTGGGATCTGCAGAGGCCTCCCTCCTCCCTCCTCCCTCCTCCCTCCTCCCTCCTCCCTCCACCCTGTTCCCTGCTACCTCTCTAGTCTAGGCCTTCACCACTTCATTCCCAGTTTGGTGCCAGGCTCCATCCAGCAGCAGCCTGTCTCCCGCTCCTCCCGGAGTCCAGCTCGTTCACAGGGGAATGCCCCTGTAACCCGCACTTGCCTCGGACGGTCACGGTCCAGGTCCAGGTGCTTCATGCAGCCTCGCCTCTAACGTTTCGTCCCTTTCCTGGGGCGCTCCAGGTCAGCTGCTGGGAACACATTTAAAAGTAAAAGTCTGGCCTGCCCTCAGAGAGCGTCCTTCCGTCTCGGGGAAGCCAGCCCTCCTCAGCCTGCCCTCACCTGTAAACTGTTCAGCCATTCTCCCCATCCTGCTCCCTTGCTTTATCATCACACTTGGTGCACGGACTCCATCACAGATAGTGAGGTGCTGATGAAGTTCAACCCTAGTGGACCGGCAGAGGAGTGAACTTGGCTGTGACATCCTGTTGAGACTAGCCGTCTCCTGGATCAGAACAAAGCAGGTAGGGCCAGGCTGCAGGGCAGCAGGGTTGGTGTGTCCAGCCGCTTGACCATGTGTGGCTTTCTTTTCAAGCCCATGCCCCAAACCCTCCCAGGGCCACTGGATAGCTGAGACAGACTGAGCTTTCAAATTGTTTTTGGAAGTCAGTTTCTGGCCTGTCGTTTCTGTGCCCTGGATCTCGGCCGCCCGTCTGTGTTGCTGCGCTGGCTGCTCAAGGCTGGCCCCACTGTGAGGACACGCTGCTGCACCTAGCTCCGTTCCTAGCTCACGCCCTGTGTTTAGAGGGACTCTCACAGCTCTTCCCCCAGGTCCACCCTCCCGGGCATCTGACTCCGTGTCTCTACGGCGGCCCTCGTACTGTTCCCTCTCCCCATCTGGCCTTCCTAGCGGTGATTTACGTATATACTTTTGTCTTTTTTCTTCCTTTTTTTTTAACATGGTGTACCGTGTTTGAAAATCCCCAAGCAGTAAGGTGGTTCATTTGCAGACTAGTGAACCACACTGTGCTTTTCTTCTCTTAGTAAACACGCAGTCCACAGGAAGGGCTGGCTTTTCCCACATTGAACAAAGTCCATATAGGAAGACACACACAGCACACATTCACTGAAGTCATCTTTACCATGGGAGCCTATGCTCTCGCGGCTTTATGCACCTCTTCAGAGATCCACATGCAGCCTTTTGAGCAGTTTTAAAGAAAAAATGCCACTCTTTATAAATTATGTCCATAGTATTAAAAGTGATACCGCTTTTAGAACATTAAAAATAAAATATTTTTAGTTTGATCAGAAACATCAGTGATTTACATCGTGTTGGTGAACAACAAAAACCATAGTCAAAAATGCATGAAAGTTTACTATTTGTGCTCCTTTTACAAAATCAAGAAATCTTTTCTCTGACTTTCCCTGGCAACCATGCATTCATGGAGAATGAGTCTTTTCATAGTTGAGTCTTCCCCGTCCTGCTTTACAGAGAAAGTGGGCTGCGTACTTACATACTGCTGAAATGCAGAGCTGTATTTCGGCCAGGCATTGTGTTCTTTGTGACTGTCTGAAGATGGAAAATGTGAATGTGGCATTAATCTACGCTCAGCTGGACAACTGAAATGATGATGGACCCATGAGTCCTATCAGCCCGTTTTTCTGGAAGATTCCTTGGCGTTCCGGTCTCGGGCCAATGTTAGTTATCTGTCAAAGCCTGCATAAATGTTAAAAACATGAGAGAATATGAACTCGTATGTATGCCTGAAAGTTTGATGACTGAATTTTAAAAGGTATCCATAGACCCAAACCAAAAAAATTCAAGGTAGTATTGTTCAAAACTATCAAACCCAGAAAATAAGCAAAAGAAAGAAAGCAGCCCAAATTCAAAAAGATAGAACTGTCGATCTCAGTCAGATATGTAAGAAGGGGAAGGCCTGGCTTAATGTTTGGGAGCCTTGTGGATTCCAGGTGATCATACATTCCTAACCCAGAGCTGTCTCATTAGTGATGCGCGGCGAACATTGGTTTTATCTCGGATAGATTCAAAGAGCTCTAATTGTGATAAGTAGGAAAATTATGCTCACCTCCTAGGTGGATAATTGAAGCTGGACTATTTTCCTAAGTGATGTTACATATTCAAAGATCAGTCATTGTAATTGTATCAAGGCTGTACATTGTAATGAGTACATGAATGTTGAATTACACTCAGCATATTAAATATGTATTATATGTGTATGCTGATAATTAGGATGGAATTGTAATTACATACTTTAAAAGTCACTCAGAATATGCAACTTTTTAAGAAATAAAATGATTTATTTTGTCTCTCATAAATGTGTTTCATTAGGGACCGCAGCTTTGAAATCCAGCAGAATTGAGCCCACAAGCCTCTAGAGCTGTGCTAGGTTTAGCCTTGCCATGGCGTGACACGGCCTGCTCCCTCCTACCCTGGTCCTGTGAAGTAGAGTCAGAGCCAGAGGAGCAGGCGCTAGATGAGTTCCCTGTTCCCCTGAGGTTGTCAGTAACTAGAACCAAAGCCTCTAATGTCAGCGCTGGTGTTTCTAACCACTCCTCAACACTGTGCTGTTTGTCATTTTTAAATTCTATGCTGTAAGTCTTTAGGGTGGTTATCTTTGTAGGTAAGGGATCCTCTGGCATTTTCTCCATATTTGTTTCCTTTGGAGATGTCATCTAGACATTTCTGCAAGTTAGGAAAATAAAATTTTGCCGTGCGTTGATCATAGGGGTTTCGTGTTTGTGTTCGTCTGCTGTTTCAGGTCAACAACTACGACATCAGCAATGTGTCCCATAACTACGCCCGGGCTGTGCTTTCCCAGCCCTGTAGCATGCTGCAGCTCACCGTGCTGCGGGAGAGGCGCTTCGGCAGCCGAGCAAACAGCCATGCAGACGCCAGTGCCCCTCGGGACGAGGTCTTCCAAGTGATGCTTCACAAGCGCGACTCGGCAGAGCAGCTGGGGATTAAATTAGTCCGCAGGACAGATGAGCCGGGTGTCTTTATCCTTGACCTTCTGGAAGGGGGGCTGGCAGCGCAGGACGGCAGGCTCAACAGCAATGACCGGGTCCTGGCCATCAACGGACATGACCTGAAGCACGGGACCCCAGAGCTCGCCGCCCAGATCATTCAGGTAAACACCCGCCACCGAGCCTGTACCGTCAGTCACATGGCTGGCTGTTGCATTGGCACATAGGAATTCAGGGTGTCCATGTTTCTGTAAAGTCTTCAAACTCCACACTACTGCCTAGAACTCCCCCAAATAGAGCTGTGTTAGTTTGGGGTTGTTGTTGTTATTGTTGACTGTTTTCTTAAAACCTGTGTCCCCGTGTGCTTTGGGACTTGTGTTTGTCCAGTGTAGGCTCCACAGCTTTACATCTTTCCAGAGAGCAAGAGTTTACTTCAACCAGTAAGCTTGTCGAAGTCCTTTTCAAGGGGAGTTGCTATTCTGATGTGGGGCTCTCAGGTGTTAACAGCAATGGCCGTGAGTGTGTATTGTAAGAAAATCTCAAGTAGCCATTGACACTCCCCATAGTATGGTGTGGTCATCAGAGCCATTCGGTCAGGCTATAAATGTCAGGACTCTGATGGTCACCTCAGCATTTACCTGTTGGACCCTGGAGATGCTGCTGAAGAGGCGAATGATTAATGCATAGAGTTGTCTCTCACTACTCTCCAATCGGAGAACCAAAAGTGAAGCCATCTTTATGTTTTACTAAGTGGCATGTGTGTCTGGGTGTGCCGCCATGGTGCGTGTGGAGATGAGAGGACAGTTTGCTGCAGCTAGCTCTTCTTCCACTACGGAGGCCTCAGGGATTGAGCGTAGATCATCGGGTGTGGCAGTGAATGCCTTTACCCTCTGAGCCACCTTTCCAGCCCATAAAGGAATTTCTTACCATCCGTAATTTTAATCACAGTGAAGGTTTCTACTTCCTATCACAGTTCCTTAAAGCAGGCTGTGAATTTCTGTAGGAGAAACAGTAAAGTTGGAGGTTTGTGGTGATGACTGAGAAGCATCATCGGGTAAGTCAGATGTGCTTTAAAGAGCGAGGACAGCATGACCTCAAGTGTAATAATGTGTGCACCTCGATGTTTGAAACACAGACAGCGGACCACAAGCCTCCAACTAATTTAACTCTTAAAGGTGTGTGTGTGTGTGTGTGTGTTTCAGTGTCAGAGTTTTGAAATTATTAGCCTTCTTCTGCCACCAGGTAGTGACTGCCCAGATGAGGCTTTGGTGCCGTGACTAAGAAGTACATAGGGAGTTACAGTGTCCCCAGGCATTGTATCCTGCAGTATTCATGGGGCTGAGGCAGGAGCCTCTAGCCTCTGTTCCTTAATGAGAACCTGCCTCAATGAGGAGAAGAGAGGGGAGGGGAGGGGAGGGCAGAGAAGAAGAGAAGGAGTTCCACTAAGATCTCTAAGGCACAAACATCATATATGATGGGCAGTGATGAATGTCTTCTCCAGGCCAGTGGAGAGAGAGTGAATTTGACAATTGCCAGACCGGGGAAGTCCCAGCCTAGCAATGGCACCCGTGAAGCAGGGGCACACAGCGTCAGCCAGCAGCATGCCCAGCCACCCTCTCACAGCCGGCCAAGCTCACACAAGGTGAGGACGCTCCGCTCCTTCAATTTACATCACCTCTGAGGGTCGTTGTTACAGCCTGAAAAGATGTAAGGACAGGCTTTTCGTATGCCGGTCAGAATGCAATATAAAGTTTGGTTCGTTTTTCAAGCCTGAAATGCAGGCTGTCATTCTGTTGGAAACCCCCAGGTGTCTGGGGTGTGAAGCCTGAGAGTGGCCTCCCCAGTCAGCCTCTGTAGTTTCTTGTCAGGGAGGCTGCCTCTGTCAGGTGATTAACAAGAAGGGCTACTCCACGGCTCAGTGCCACGCCTAAGTCCGTTCTCCTCGGCTTGCTTGTGTAAATGTGATCACTGGTCTACAGCTGAAAATGGACCGTGAAAACATGGTTAAGTCCATGGTCAGCAGGTAGGCATGTTGCCTACGGTGACAGGATTGGCTGTGTGAACACTGACTGACCCTGAGCTTTGACAGGCACATGGATAGCATGTGTGGTTATGGTATTCAAATCCCTATCGATTGGCCAGGTGTGGTGGTGCACGCTTTTAATCCCAGCACTCAGGAGGCAGAAGCAGCCAGATCTCTGTGAGTTCCAGGACAATCAGGACTGCAGTCAGACAGCTATGTCAAAAACAGAGCTTCAGTCCTCGTAAGGAGTCAAGCACACAGTCCCTTTATAACCACCACTGAAACTTGGTTTAGCCTGTTTTTACCTCGGCTGCATGTCACTAATTTCTTCTTTACTTGTAGGACCTCACTCAGTGTGTCACATGCCAGGAGAAGCATATCACTGTAAAGAAGGAGCCACATGAGTCCCTTGGGATGACGGTTGCTGGTGGCAGAGGGAGTAGGAGCGGTGAGCTGCCCATCTTCGTGACCAGCGTGCCACCCCATGGCTGCCTGGCCCGAGACGGCAGAATCAAGAGAGGTAAGGCAGGGTCTTGGAAGACGTGCCGTGTCCATCTCAGAACTAAGGTCACACTTCAAAGAGTAGTTACTGTGGTTTGGATTAAACGTGACTTTTCAAAACCTTTCAATGTGTCCTTGTATAGAAAACAAAATATTTTTCTATGAGGTTAGGAAAATTAACCCTGAAGATGGTTGGAGACCCTGCAGTTTCTCAGACTGTTGGCTTATTTTTATCTTGGAAAAGATCCAGCTTATAGCAGATGATGCTGAAGGGCCTTCTCACTGAAATACAACATTGATTATGATAGAGTGTCCGGGGCCCGTGTGATGCTGAGTGCTAGGAGCGCCCGCTGCCCAAGCCTGATGCCCCGAGCTCTATCCCTGGACCTTGAGGTAGAAGGAGACAAGGCTTCAGGAAGTCATCTTCTTACCTCGTGCAGATGCCATGCGAGTGTGCAGAAGACAAGAGGAGCAGCAGAGGACAAACTTGATTTTAGAGGTTAACTCCTTGTCCCCTCACAACTCTGTTAGTGTGCATAGAAGGGAACATGTACCTGGACACTGTTGCTATGGTAGACTAGCAGTCACTGCTGATGTACTTCATGTGGGGAGAAAATTGAAGCTGAAAGGTTATTTTCCCAGGAACAAAGCCCACCTTCTCCCTTCACAAAAGCTAGCACTTGGGAAAGCCCCCATGAAAAAACAGCCCTGTGACCTGTAATTAGGCAGCAGTTTCTTAGGTAACCCTCAGAGTGGGAGAAAACGTTTACAAGTCACACATTTATGTATGGGTCCGTGGCTTATCAAGAAATTGTAAAGAACTTTTCCAACTCAGTAAAAACCGTAAGTTACCTAATTTAAAGACAAAAATAGACATTTCTCCCAAGAAGACAGTCACGTGCAAAACTACTCAACATAACTGGTTATCAGAGAGATGGCCCTCAACCTGTCCTAAAATGTTCTAAAATCATAATGGTGGTGTTCTTTGGTCAACATAATAAGACCACAGAGCTGGGTGGGATGTTGGTTGGTTGGTTGGTTGGTTGGTTGGTTGGTTGGTTGGTTTTTGGTTTTTTTGAGACAGGGTTTCTCAGTGTAACAGTCCTGGCGGTCCTGGATCTCCCTTTGTAGACCAGGCTGGCCTCAAACTCACAGAGATCTACCTGCCTCTGCCTCCCGAGTACTGGGACTAGAGGCATCCACCATCACTGCCCTGCTAGCTGGGTGTTTTAAAAAGAGGGTTCAAGCCGGGCGGTGGTGGCGCACGCCTTTAATCCCAGCACTCGGGAGGCAGAGGCAGGCGGATCTCTGTGAGTTTGAGGCCAGCCTGGGCTACAGAGTGAGTTCCAGGAAAGGCACAAAGCTACAGAGAAACCCTGTCTCGAAAAAACAAAAAAAAAAAAAAAAAAAAAAAAGAGGGTTCAAGTACAGTGTAGAGTATATTTCAATAAGGATACTATTTTTAAAAGTTACTTGTCCAATTATAGAATTTGGTGACATTTCAGTTCCTTCTTGGTTTTGTTTTTTTGTTTTGTGTGTGTGTGCGTGCACTTCTGAGTTTTCCTTTTTATTTTTTTTTTTAATCATAGCCATTTGTTTATTTTTGTAATGCTCTCAAAAATTGAATTACACAAAATAACAATCTAAACCCCACCTTTCCTCAAGGATTATACGGAAGGATTGTTTATGACAACCACACCCTTCACAAACAGTGGCTCAAGAGTCACTAATGTGACTGATACGTTCTCACTATGTGCTCTGCATGCAGATCTGTGCTTTGCCTCCCCGCATGCCCTTCCTGGTCCGAGGCATCTGCCACCACCCAGTGATTGTAGCAGACACAGAAGCATTACAGGGATGTCAACACCCTAGCCTGCAGTGGGCTCTGAGCAAAACGTTCCACAGTACAGTAAAAATAGGCACACAAATACATAATACATCATTCATATAGGAAGTGCAACAAAGAGGAAGAACAGCGAGTTTATGTTCCTTCTACTCATGAAGGTAAAACCAAGAAGTCCAACTCTCCGAGTATCATCAAAAACATAAAACAGTTCATCTCTCAGGGCTTTTTGCTAAGCCTGTGAGAAAAGACTTAATAATAACTATTTTCCTTTGACTGTGTGTAACTTTCAATGATGTATGAGGTCTTTCTTTTTTATTTTTATTTATTTATTCTTCTCTCATGTAATACCCCGGACCACAGTTTCCCTTCCCTCCACTCCTCCTAGTTCACGCCCCCCCCCCCCCCCTCCTTTCGCTCCGAGGGATATCAACTGAACACGGTTAACAAGATACCCTAAGACTAGGTACAAACCCTTATATCAAGGCTGGGTAAAGCAACCCAGTAGGAGGGAAAAAGTCCCAAGAACAGGCAAAAGAGTTAGAAACAACCCTGCTCCCACTGTTAAAGAGACCCACAAAAACACGAAGCTAACAACCATAACATATATGCTGCATGATAGCCCAATCAGTCTCTATGAGTCCGGCTTAGTTGATTCTGTGTGCCGTGTTCTCATGGTGTCCTCAACCCCTCTGACTCCTTCAGTCCTTCTCCCCGTCTTCCATGGGGTTCTCCAAGCTCCGAGGGGAGGGACCCAATGAAGATCTCCAATTTGGGGTCTCTCCACCTACTGTCTGGCTGTGGGTCTCTGCATCTGCTCCCATCAGCTGCTGGAAGAAGCCTCTCTGGTGATGATTGGGCTAGGCACCAATCTGGAGTTCTGGTGGCCAGAGTGGCCTCTCCTAAGTTTTCAATAATGAGAATCCTTTGCTTTAATAATCTGAAAGATGATAAATAAAGGGGAGATTTTCTGAAGCCATTGCAGCACAAATGTCTATTTTCAGAATTTTTCTAACCTTTTCTAACCCCTTTTATATTTTAATAATCTCTGTAGCTCTTTTTCATTCCAAACATGTTGTTTTTGCCCCTCAAGCAAGGGGCTGTTTCTATGTATAAAACTGTGTAATATTAAATAGAATCTGTTAAAGTTATTTCTAAGAGCAAAGGATCAAATAGTTTGGGGATCAGAAAGAACTGCAGAGCTCTCTGAAGCTCAGTGGAGAGAAGCAGTGCTCACCCCTGTGCACAGTTATGAGGGTAATGATTCAGACACAGACCTTACACGGTGCTTCAAGACAGTTTTCCCCTCTGTAGTCTGGCATTATTTTGAGTTTTGAACTGTTGTGGAATGTTCTCTGTGAATTGGAAAAATTGCCCTTGGTGGTACAGAAAATCACAAATAATTAAAAACCCATCTTCATCTGTAGGCAGAGTTTTTCCCATTCCAAGAGCCGCTTCCAAATTACCACACAGAGGCTTATATTAATTATAAATGCTCAGCCAATAGCTCAGATTTATTATTAACTAGCTCTTAACATCTTAAGTTAACCCACATTTTTTATGTACCCTCTGCCACATGGTGGTACCTTTATTAGCATTGAACATTCATCTCGTGCTCCCTCTGCGTCTGCTGGTGACTCCTCAGACTGCGCCCTTCTCTTTCTCAGCATTCTCAATTTGGCTTTCAAAACAACAAACCTTATTCTGTTCAACTATCAGCCAGTCAGCTTGTTTATTAAACCAATCACAGTGACAGATCTTCAAGTGTTATAAAGGGATTATTCCACAGCATTTCCCCCTTTTTGTCTAATTAAAAAGAAAGATTTTTAACTTTAGCATAGTAAAATTATATCCAACAAAAACAGTTATCAAGTAAGAATTACAGTTACAATATCTAGTCTATTTGTATATGGCAAAATTAGAGAAAGTATTTTATTATCTATTTTATCTTTGTGAGTCTAAAGTTTTGATTTAATTTACCTTCTGTCACAACTAAGGAAAATGATGACTATAACTATCTAGTCTTCAACTCCATAAAAGACTCCAGAAGGATGAAATGTTACCTAATGACAGGGACTTCAGGCTGCCTGGACAGTCACCCAAAGTTCCTCTGTAACATCGGGGCATTCAACTCTGGCCTGCAGGCCTAGAATGTCTGACAGACTTTCCTGTGAAGCAGGGAATTCTGAAGGACTGTTCTACCTTGTCTTGGCAAAGTATGGCAGTCGTTTTTCTTGTGTCCTGCTGGTCCAGTTTGGACAGTAACTGTCAGCAAGTGAGGCAAGGGCAGTTTCTTTACCCACATGGCTAGCTTTTTCCATAAAGAAAACAAACTCCATATGGAGTTTCTTCAATGCTCATTATCTGCTTTGTAGTAATTGGTGCTGCCAGGAGCAGACATGCCTCACTGTTGAGAAAAGTCTAAGTTCTTAAAACATTTTAAATGCCATATTCTGTAAGTCTTTGAAGTGTTTGAAGATTGCTTGTCTATCTGAAATATATCTCTACATGACCTTGAAAACCTAATATGACTATAAGTTTGCTATTATAGATGAAATACGGTTTTTTTTAAATTTGTATTTCCTAATTATGTATTATATTTTTAAATGAGCTGAATAAACATAATACCCTAAACAAGATTAGAAATATACATACAGTATAACAAAATTAACTTTAAATTTGTATCAATATACCAAAATTTAAATCCGTACCAATGTAAAAATATTTAAGGTTAATAGTTGGGGTTTTTTTTTTGGGGGGGGGGGTTAAGGTAGATTTAGTAATCTACTCTTTTATCTATATCCTGTCCCCCTATTTTCCTTTAGAAAGAGATCTTTGAATCTCAGTACTTTGATTAGTAGGGAGTTTTGTTTTGTTTTGTTTTGTTTTTCTATGACCAATAATAATTTGCAACCAACCCCCCTAAAGAAAGATAAGCATCTATAATCCATTTTTTGGAAATGTGGATGTAGTTATCCTACTTCCTGCTGATTGGGGTCACTGGTAATCTATGGGGAACACTAAGAAAATTCAGGATAATGGTCAAGTCCTAACTGGAGTAGTCTGTAAGGCTGAATCATCTCAGTCAGCAGCCTTGAAACTGTGTTGGATTTGGATCACCTGGGTTATCCAGGTTTCCTTGCTCTGAAAATACACAAACTTTTAAAGATACCATACATATCTGTATTAATACAAATATAGACTGTGCATTGTACACAAGTCAGCCAAAGATGTTTTTTTGTTATGTGTTTGAGCAGATAAAATATATGTTACCTGTTTTGTAGTTTTCGTGGATTTTTTTTTTATGTCTATAGCCAGGATTTCAGGGAATCTTCCTCAATCAAACCTGATTTTCCTTAATCCAGAATGAATCCATAGCCTCTCATTTCCCGTGGAAACAAAAGCATAACCTCTCCCAAAGCAACATCTCTTTTGACTTAAATTTTGAAATCAAGATAATTTTAAAACATATAGGTTGGCCAGGCGGTGGTGGTGTACGCCTTTAATCCCAGCACTCAGGAGGCAGAGGCAGGTGGATCTTAGTGAGTTCCAGGCCAGCCTGGTCTACAAAGTGAGTTCCAGGACAGCCAGGAATGTTACACAGAGAAACTCTGTCTCAAAAAACCATACACACACACACACACACACACACAATATATATATATATATATATAAAACATTGCTTGTTACCTCATTTTCTACATATCCTGCTTGCTCGGTGGGTGACTGGCGTCTCTCTGACTCCACCCTTCTTCCCATCAGTCTCCTACTTTGGTTGTCCCACTTACACTTCCTGCCTGGCTACTAGCCAATCAGTGTTTTATTAAACCGGTTTGAGTGACAAATCTCTGCAGTGTACAAAGCATTTTCCACAGCATTCATCCCATCTAAGTTCTTGAAAATGACCCGTTGATTGGTTGGCAAACGAGAGCTCATGTCATTCTTCTGGCTTCCCCAACGGCACAGGTGATGTGTTGCTGAATATCAACGGCATTGACCTGACCAATCTAAGTCATAGCGAGGCTGTGGCCATGCTGAAAGCCAGTGCTGCGTCTCCGGCCGTCGTCCTCAAAGCCCTGGAAGTCCAGATTGTGGAGGAGACAGCCCAGACCTCAGAGGAGCAGCCAGGTGCTTTCAGTGAGAATGAGTACGATGCCAGCTGGTCTCCGTCCTGGATCATGTGGCTCGGGCTGCCAAGGTACCAAGAGCGTCTTTTGTTATCTTATAGAGTGATCATATTTTTTTAACCTTTATCAGTATGTTACACAGTTAACTCACCCAGTGGGGAGGCAGGGCTTTAATTAGGTAAAAGTGCATCAAATTATAAAAACAAGTTTTAGGTAAATTTAATAACAACTAAGCTAAAAAGATTTGTATCTACTTGTAAAAAAGAAGACAATTTTGGCAGTTCCCATTGAGGAGGGTTTGTTTGGTTTGGTTTTTTGAAGGGGACAGAGTATGCACTTGTACACATGCTGGGATGACAGACACACACCACCACACCACAGCTGGTTGTTTTTTTTCTGTGGGTCCTGGGGATCCAGACTCAGGTCCTCATGCGTGCACAGCAGGAGTTTACTCACTGAACCAACTTACCTTGAAAAGGCAGAGTTTTGGGTTTCGAGGCAGCATCTCACTCTGTAGCCCAAGCTAGCCAAGAACTTATGATCCTTTTGTAAAAAGGCAGAACTCAGTCTGTGTTGAACCCAGGAGGTATGACCAGTGAGATGCTCTGTGGCTGGCTGAAGGGGTCCTGGAGACCTTGGACCCTCCGGTGACAGCCCAGGGTGCTGGCCTTCTCCAGATGGTTGATGTTTGGTGTTGAGATAGAAAGAGTGTGTGTAACTATGGTTATTTATATCTAAAATAATGTAGATTCTCATTATCTATAAAAAGCATCACAAAACATGTTTGACTGTTAGCCAAGAATGAAACGGCTGGTTCTTAAATAAAAATAAACCAGAAAAATGCACCAGTTTCTGAGTCATCCGACTCGTGTGGGGTAACGTACAGTGGGGAGCATTTACGCACACTGTATACTTCGTCAAGTCTGTCACATGAAGAACAGCAAGAATGTCATGGGTATTGCATTTTATTTGTTGATAGCCCCGTTTGCTGGCTTGTTCCCATGTATTTTGTTTTGTTTTTTATTTTTAATTATAAGGCCTAGAACTCACGTCTCATAGACATAGCAGGACCTTGTGGAGTGATGGCAGCAAAGATGATGTCATACGTGTTTATCGATGCATCAAAACTGGAAATCAGGGCTGCAGAGATGGCCCACTGGTTAGAGCACTTGCTGCTCTTGCGGAGGACCCTGGTCCGGTTCCCAGCACCCACATGGCAGCTCACAACCATCTGTAACTCTAGTTTCAGAGGATCCAACACCCTCTTCTGGCCTCCACTAGCACTGTACACATGTGGTGCACAGACATACATGCAGGCAAACACCCATACACAGAGAATAAAAGTAAATCCTTTTTGAAAAAAAAACAGATGTAAATGGTTAGTATCAAACTGCTGCAGAGCTACAGTCTAAACTGGGTCATCAGAGTCATTATAGAGCAGTGAATCTTTTTTTGGGGGCCGGGGGAGCAGGTTTTGAGACAGGGTTTCTCTGTGTAGCCCTGGCTGTCCTGGAACTCACTCTGTAGACCAGGCTGGCCTTGAACTCACAGAAATTAAAGGTGTGCACCACCATGGCAGGCTGAGCAACGGTTCTCAACCTCCCTAAGGCTGCGACCCTTTATTAGTCCCTCACATTGTGGTGACCCCCAAACATAAAATTATTTTCTTTGCTACTTCATCACTGTGATTTTTCTACTGTTATGAATCATAATGTAAATATCTATATTTTCCAATGGTCTTGGGTGATCCCTGTGAAAGAGTCATTTGGCACAACGGGTCATGACCCACAGGTTGAGAACCACTGTTCTAGAGTGCTTGACCAAAGAGGATGGATGGGAGCTGGGCGTGGTGGCG
Organism: Peromyscus attwateri; assembly: GCA_902168425.1. Taxonomy (NCBI): domain Eukaryota; kingdom Metazoa; phylum Chordata; class Mammalia; order Rodentia; family Cricetidae; genus Peromyscus; species Peromyscus attwateri. Next base: position 53,652 of record CABHPP010148683.1, read on the forward strand.
CACGCCTTTAATCCCATCACTTGGGAGGCAGAGGCAGGTAGGTCTTTGTCAATTTGAAACCAGCCAAGGCTACATAGTGGGACCCTGTCTCAGAGAAAAAAGGAGAGGCTGGAAGCTGCTTGCCCAAATCATGCAGGCTCAGGGGCCCTGCCTCAGGTAATGGAGCAGTCAGAGTGGCAACCTCCTGAGAAATTCCGTGGTCCTGGTGCTTCCTTTAACTGTCTTTGTGCCAGCCAGAGTTTGGAGGGGCTGCCTCATCTGACTTTTGTTTGTAGCATTTTATGGTACACTAGGCATAGCAGGAAAGGATTTGTGTGTGTCAGTGTGCTGATGGTGTGTGTGTGTGTGTGTGTGTGTGGTATGTGGAGCTGTGTGTGGGTGTGTGTGGGTGTGTGTGTGTGTGGGTGTAGCTCTGTGTGTGTGGGTGTGGTATGTGGAGCTGTGTGTGTGGTATGGGGGGGAGGGTATGTGTGTGGGGGTGTGGTATGTGGAGCTCTGTGTGTGTCGGTGTGTAGGTGTGGTATGTGGAGCTGTGTGTGTGTG
>CABHPP010148683.1:54294-77257 GCA_902168425.1 Peromyscus attwateri
GTGTGTGTGTGTGTGTGTGTGTGTGTGTGTGTGTGTGTAAGCCAAAGGTCAACATCATCTCGCCTTCCTTGATCACTCTCCCCTTTGGTTTGAGACAGCATCTCTCACTGAATCATATGGCTCGGCTGTAGTCAGTCATCTTTGGGGATCTGCCCGTCTCTGCTGCCCCTCCCCACCCCCAGCACTGTGATTACAGATGTGGGCTGCCCTGTGTCCAACATTTTAAGTGGGTTCTGGGAACCAAACTCAGGTCCTCTAGCAAACTCAGGAAGCACTTTATCAACTGAGCCCTCAACTCAGCTCAAGAAAGATTTTAGAGGGGAGGCAGTATGGTAAGGTACATTTTTAAGCCTACCTGTATAGGTACCTGTAAATAAGGCTGTTGTGTGGGTTGCCACTGGGAGCCTGGTGTCCTCTGCATACAGGAGCCCTGTAGATGGCCTCCTGGGACATGGCAGCAGCTGGCCCAGGAATCTTCTTCCCCTGCACTGCCCTAGTGCACCAGACACTGGCCTGCTTGCTCTAAACAACACAGAACTGTGAAGATGAACTGTGCTGTTCCTGAGCATCTGGGCCAGTGGGCAAGGCCCGGTCCATGCCAGAAGCCTCTCTAGGAGCTCTTTCCTACCTGTGAGCTGAGAGTTCTCACCCTGTGCTGCTTTACAAAAACTAGCTCCACAGAGAAATCGTTATCAGTGAGTTAGAAAACAAAGCCTTGCCTTTGATGTGTGGGTTTGTTGTTTGTCTTGTCCTACAAACGCAACTGAGAAGGAGGTTGTAGTTCTGGCTCCCAGTGTGAGGCTCAGCCATCATGACAGAGGAGGTAATGCAGGGCTCTGAGGAAGGAGCCTGAGGCAGCTGGTCACATGGTATCCTGTGGACGCAGAGAGATGATCCCAAGAAAGGATTTGTGTGTGTCATTGTGTTGGTCTTGTGTGTGTGTGTGTGTGTGTGTGTGTGGTATGTGGAGCTGTGTCCGCATCTCTTCCTGTCCCTCCCTTCCCCCTCCTTTGTGCCTCTTTGTGCTCAGTGCAGTAGTGCGGTCAGTGCTAGAATCGGGGCGCTGTTGACACTGCCGTGAACGTCAGTGCTAGAACCGGGGCGCTGTTGACGGTGCTGCGTCAGTGCTAGAACCGGGGCGCCGTTGACGGTGCTGTGAGCGGCGTCAGTCCGTGGTCCCTGTGCAGATTGCTGAAGTGCTGTTGGCAGCCAGGCTGACTTCAGCATCGTCCGTGTGTTCACGTCTTCCCTTGGCGAGGGAGACCCAAGAAAAGCTGGAGAAGGTGAGCCTGGCTAGCCTGCGTCATGTAGAGAATGACGTCAGATAATAACGCAGACAGGGCGGGGGCAGGTGCCCAGCACATGTGGGGCTCTGGGTTTGTCCCTAGTGCACACGTACACAAACACGAAACACTAACCATGTGGTCAAAGAGACGTAAACTAGCCCTTTCCACACGTGCTGTGACGAAGACGAGCAGAGGGAGAAGCCTGCGTGTCAGTTTTCTCTGTGTCTTTGACAGTGCCCTTCACAGCTGCCATGACATAGTCCTGCGAAGAAGCTACTTGGGAAGCTGGGGCTTCAGTATTGTGGGCGGCTATGAAGAGAACCACACCAATCAGCCATTCTTCATTAAAACCATCGTCTTAGGAACCCCCGCTTACTACGATGGGAGACTGAAGTGAGTCTTGTTCATTAATGATGTAGTTGTGTTTATCATCCTAGACATGGTCCAGCTCAGGTTCAGCACTCATACCTGCCGTCTGTTTTGTAAATAGAGTGTTACTTCAACACAGCCACACTCATTTGTGTTCTCACCGTCCGTGGCTCCTTCCACCCCAGAGCTACGTTGTTCTGTATGGAAACTGTACACATGGGCCACAGAGCATTTGTCTACACCAGGTCTGAGCCCAAGTCATCATTCGAGTGTGCTGTAGAACGGCAGTGGCCTCTGAGCACTTTCCACAGAGCTTGTGCAGGTCTCGTCCTGCCGTCAGATGAGTCCACTTTATTTTTCCTGAGGCTCATGTCTGCCTGACTTTGTGTTCATGTGAGATCCGTGAATGGGCAGCCATAGCAGTGCCCACGTGTAGTGAGCTCTCGACAGATGGTGGACGGTACCCTACCTAACTTAGGGTATCAGACGCAACACTGAGAGCCGTGTGTTTATTTTAATGGGGGGGGGGGGGCTGTGTGCACATGAGTGCAGGAGCCATGGAGACACCAGATCCCTTGGAACTGGAGTTATAGATGTTGTCAACTGCTTGATCTGGGAGCTGGAAACCAAGCCCAGGTCCTCTTAAAGAGAAGCAAGTGCTCATGCTGTGAACCCCCTCCCCAGCCTTGATTTGGCACTTTATAGAGAGATGGCCTCCCCAAATAAGTTATTCTCCATGTCCTGTAGTTCCCAGCAGTTATGGGAAGGTTGGCTCGGGGTTAGTTTGGATTGGTAAAGGAGAGAGTACAGGCTTAGAAGTGACCCCAGAGTTGGTAATACTCATGGCTGGTGACGGCTAACCAGGGCAGAATTGCGATTTTGATGCTAACCCTCTGGGACTGTGTCTGTGATGCCGTTGAGATAGTGACACCCGCTTCTGTTTGTGTTTTGTTCAGATGTGGAGACATGATCGTAGCCGTAAATGGCCTGTCGACTGTGGGCATGAGCCACTCTGCTCTGGTGCCCATGTTGAAGGAACAAAGGAACAAGGTCACTCTGACAGTCATCTGCTGGCCCGGCAGCCTCGTATAGAGCTGGACGCTGCTTTCCAGTCTTGCTTCCTCGGCAGCCTCTTGAAGGAAGCCCCTCTGGTGTGGCGTTTCTGCGCAGCTACAGACACAGGGCCAAAGCACTAACGTCACCTCTGTGTTTCCTCTTTGCGCAGAAATCAGCTCCCACCAGCGCCGGGAGCCTGTATTTCAGATGCGCTCGGTGGCCACCCTCAGTGCGAGGAGCCTGTCAAGACTGTCACCCAGCGGGATGGAAGCGGCTTCCCCGCTTGCAGAAGCTTGGTCATAAAATGATTTACATCTGCAGTTCCTGCATCATTGGCAACTAACTGCGGCGTTTGCAGCACCCTGCCCTGTCAACAGTGCTATGAGTGGCTCCGTTTTAGGTTTTACTCATTCTCCATTGGTGCCAACATTTCAGAACTTTTTATACCGTTTATAAGGTGACTTTTTGGGTTGTTTCTACTTCGATCTTCAGTACTTAAATGAAGACATGAATCTGATACCACTAGCGAGATTTCTTTTTAAATAATGTACTGTGGTTAGAGTAGTAGAGAATCAAAAATAATGCTATTCAGGGACATTGCGGCCTGGGTGGTGACTGTCCCAGGGCTGGCAAAGCTGTGTTGGCTGGAATGGCCCAGGAGCACGAAGATTCTTTTCCAAAGGAATGCTTTGTTATGTAGGAAAAATTTGAAGATGTTCTTCTAAAAGTCATATCTAGAGTTTATATTTATCAGCAATCTTGTCTGGAGATGTTTTGTGATTTATGCAGTTGAACTAGGTGATTAAAAACCATTACTGTGTTAGATACACACACACACATCACAGCTAAGTTGAAGGGGGGAGCCTTTGATTTTGTTCCTGTGTGTTTTAGAAGTCCTTAGTTTCCCCCAAGAGACCAAAAGACTCCTGTTTGTTTTTGTTAATCTGAAATAGTAGATTTTAGGTGTTAATATCTTTAGCTGTTGGTTACTAAACTTACTTTTTCTTTTCTTTTCTTTTTTTAATGTTTTGAAAACTATGGTTTCCTTTATTCAATACAGTCATCCCTTAGAAGGCATAATGAGAAGGTAAATAAGAGGAAAGTATCTTTATAAATGGCGTTGATAATCAGAATATGGACTGCTGCATGGTGCCGGGGTGAGCCCACTTCCCTCACAGTACATCGCTGGCCTTATATCCATATCACTGATTAGTCCACTTAAATTTATAGTTAAAAACACTCTTTGTGATAAGGCGCCAGTAGTTCCTACTGGCTCGTTCACCTCTTAGCTGCCCGCGGTCACCATGCAGCCAGCCCACCGGGGAGGGGTGCCCCCCGGGTAGCACTGCTGTGGGACAATCGCCTGTGAAGCAATTGGATACTGAAGTGCAATTGACGGGAAACAGTGGTTCCTGCTCCCCAAACGCAGTTTTGTAATCAACCTTGCTACTTTTTAAAGACTTTGTAAAACCTGTCATTTCTCTGGGGAGTGGCCATCCAACAATGTCATAACTGCCACTTTGTTATATATAAAAGTATGTCCAACCTGGTGGTCTGGTGAAACAAAAAAAAAGTGCTTTTCAATATTATTTTTCTCATGAAAATCTTAGAAAACCGTGGCTTTCCGTCAGGGTCTCTATACTGCAAATTTGTCCCTGGTCTGTTACTGTTGAAATATTTGCACCTTTTCTTTTAAATACTTTCAGTTGAATATTTTGATTTGTTCTGTGCCTTCAGTTTATATTATTCCAAAATTGTTCAGATTTGTTTAATAGTGTGATGGTCATTCTGGACGGAAATGCACGCCATCCTTTTCAGAGCAGCACAGGCATTCATCTGAGAGCCGTGTTCTTGTTCACAGCTGCCAACCTCACTGCCTGCTGCACCCGCCCCCGCACCCGCCCCCGCACCCGCCCCCGCCTCCTGCAGACAGAACACACACCATAGAACCCGCGCTGGCTTGCACATTTCACAGCACAGTCCCTCTGGCCCTGTCTGTCCGGAGTGTGGCTGTTGAATCCCTATAGCATGGCCATGCAGTATGCTGAAATGAGAGCCTCTTGGATGCACTGGGTTGTGTTGGGTTTTATAGAATGCATTAAGATTAACTTGCATTATTAAGATCAACCCCACCAGTTTCTTTTTTACTTTTTCAAGTGTGACTTACTAGAAACATTTTAATTAATTTAACTTTAGTCACATGGGAACCCACCTCATGTTTCCTTGGCACAGCGGTCACCATGTCAGGCAGCCCTGACGACGTGTGGCTTCTGTTTCCTCTGATGGTTAGAGCATATGCTCTGGGGAGGATGGCCGCAGGCAGGGTGTCGTCCCTGCCCCGAGGGTGTCATGTGCTGTCTGACGTGGTTCTGTCACACGGAACGGTGAAGCTGCACCTCCATTTTACACTTGCCCAGTTTCTGGTGAAGCCATGCATGTTCTCAAAGGTCCAGACCCTGGAAACCTCTGGGTTTTCCTGTCGGACGGTTTTCCTCATGAGCCATTTGTGGTTCTGCTTTATAGAAATCCCCAACGCTATGTAGTGGATTGTTTTGGGTGCAAATATCTCACCCCACTTTGTGACTTCTCTTTAAAATTTTGTTTGTTTTTGTTTATTTTTGAGACGAGGTTTCTCTGTGTAGCCGTGCCTGTTCTAGATCTCACTCTGTAGCCCAGGCTGGCATTGAACTCACAGAGATCCGCCTGACTCTGCCTCCCGAGCGTTAGGATTAAAGGCGTGCGCCACCACCGCCTACTCTCATTTTGAAATGCGATGATCACCAAGCTCCTCCTCGTAACCCTGACATAACAAGCATGTGACCGGATCCTTTCTCCCCACATCTACAGGCCTTGTCCTCACAGGGTCCTTTGGCTGTGGGGTTTTTCCTTCCATCTTAGGAGTGCTTCCAGTTGACTCCGAGCACGCCAGTCTAGCTTACTGTTCTGATCGGCTTCAACAGTCAGCTTGGCACAAACTAGAGACTAGTTACCTGGGAAGAGGAAGCCTCAACTGAGGAACTGCCTGTATTTAGAGTGGCCTCCCGCCGTGTCTGTGGAGCGTTTTCTTGATTGATTGACAGGATCCAGCACAGTGGATCCATTGATTAGTGGAGGAGGACAGCACACAGTAGCCCGGGCCTCTGGTGCCATCCCTGGACGGATAGGCCTGGGCTATGTAAGAAGGCTAGCTCAGCTGGCCAGTACGCAGCCTGGTTCCTGGCTTGGTTCCTGCTTTTGCTTCCCTCCACAGTGGCCTGTGGCCTGGAAGGTAAAGTAAGCCCTTCCCCCTCCAGGCCACCTCCGCACCACTGTGGCAGTTCCTGCTTGTCCCCTCTCTGGCTTAGCTGCCGCAGTTCTGCTGCTCAGTCCAAGTTGGATGAGATTGTTTCCAAACCATGTCAGTCCTGGAAAAGTGGCACAAACAGCGTTCGTGAGTGTGAGTCCCCACAGCATCTCCCGAAGAGTGCAGTAGAGTGGACTGGTCCAGCCTGAAGGAGACAGCCACGGCTTCTGAGTGGAGAGGCCACTGAAGCCATTTCTCCTTCTCCAGCAGGAACAGGCGGGGTGATGGAGAGGACCTGCACCAGCTTTTAGATGTCGTTAGACACCCAGAGAAAGGGAGGCAGTCAGCTGCGTTAGTCAGCTTTCTTTTACTATTCTAAAACAAGATTCCAGAGCCAGGAATCTCCTCAGGAGAGGAGTGGCTGATTTTGGCCCCTGGTCTCAGCCTGGGTTAAGGCAGCATATAGTGGCAGGAAGTATGTGGTGTGTGATGCTGTTCACCTGACATCAGGATGGGAACAGGAAAAGGGCAGGGACCAAAGTCCCACCATCCAGGGCATGCTCCCCACTGACAAAACATCCCGCCCATGCCCCATTCCTCCAAGGTCCTGTTCCCTCCCAGTAGCACCAGATGCCAGGCACCAAGTGTCTGAGGACACGTGGGCCTCTGGGGACAGTTACCCAAGCCACAGCAGTTGATTTAGAGGGTTTAATTTTCTTTGAGTACTGTGCAATGTGACTCGGTTTTCAAACGGCCAAATCCTCCCTCTGCCCCAGCTGTTAATCTTTTTTTTCTAATTCTGGGACTTCAGAATTTGATTTCTAGTTCTTTGTACTTTACAGCAGGCTACAGTACAATTCCTCAGATTTAGCCAGATAAATGGGTGGTTAAAATCAGTCTGAACTTTACACACCGGGGTTTCAACTTCCAAGGGTGTTTCTCCCCTCCCGCCAAACCCTGTGCCCACATCACAGTTCAATAACGTCCCATTCAGATTTGGCTAGGTTGTGGTTTGAAAAGCTCAGAGTTAAAGCAACGAGTATCTTTTTGTTTTTAAGGGTTTTTTTTTCTGTTTTTATTTATGTGTGTATTTGTGTCTATGTGTGTATATGTACATTGTGCTGGTGCCCAAAGAGGCCAGAAGAGGGCATCTGACCCCCTGATGCTGGAGTTCCAAGTGGTTGGGAGCTGCCCAATGTGGGTATTGGGCATTCAACTCCAGTCCTTTGCAAGAGCAACAAATGCTCTTAACCAGTAAGTATCCAGCCAGTAAGTATCTTAAGTAGACATTAGAAAATGAAAGGTGGCCAGGTGTGGTAGCATGTCTTTAATCCCAGCCCTCAAGAAGCAGAGGCAGGTGGATCTCTATGAGTTCGATGCCCGCCTCGTCTACATAGCAAGTTCCAGGACAGCCAGGACTATATAGTGAAACCCTGTCTCATACAAATGAAAGGTAGAGTATTTACAGTGCATGATGACATTCCGTAAGTGTACAATGAAGTGGTCAAACCCTTCCGTCATTTAAGCAACTTAGCTAGCACCTACTGTGTGCGTGGTGTAGAGGCCATGACTTCCTCACAAGGAGTGATTTTTATAATTCAGCTTTTCTTCCATTTGTTCAGATTTGGTGATCGAGCCATACAGACTGCACCAGGGTGGTCAACTTAGGAATTCAGTAACTGAACTTATCTCTTGGGTCTCTCTTCTCTGCCTGCAGAAAGAATGGTTTCAGCCCTTGGGGATTCTTACCTAAGAGCCCTTTTGACACTTTGTAGCGTAAATCTGTTTCGTGTAACTACACTACCAATTAATTTCCATGGCAACACAGAAGCCCTTTAGAAGTAAAGTTACACATCTAAGCCTGGGAGCTGTGAAGTGCCTAAGAGAAGCTGAACTATCAGTCACATACCAGAAAGACCTACACCAGGAGACCTGACACCGCATGGTGTTGGCAGAGCGGGACTCCCTCTGGCTCGCCGGAAGCGCCTCAAGGTTTCCCACGGGCTCTCTTGCAGACTTGAGTCAGTACTGTTTCTTCAAGAGCTTCCTATCTAAGTCAGTGAATCCAACCACAACCCACTTTCTTGGGCTACCCAAAGACTGACCAAGAGTGCTTAAGTTAGAAGCATCCATTGCTTCAGCTCCGGATGAGAGAGGTAACAGTTTCCAACTTCCAGATTGGGAGGATGGAGATGGTGCCTGTTAATAGAGTTTTTCTTTTCTTTCCTTTTTTTTTTTTTTCCTTGCATTATTGGAGATAGAACTGAGGGCCTCACACATGCTAGGCAAGTGCCCTACCACTGAGCTACACTGCCAACCCCATGTTTAGTCTTTATTGATTAATAAACTTTTTAATTACTTCTTTAACAATTGCATACACACATACACATACTATATATATATATAGTACACACATACACATACTATATATATATAGTACACACATACACATACTATATATATATATAGTACACACATATACTATATATATAGTACACACATACACATACTATATATATATATATATATCTCCCTAATGTACTTTGATTTTGATTATGTTAACCCCCATTATTCCTTCCTGTCTCTCCCACCTCCCACTAAACTTCCCAAGAAATCCCCCTGTGGTGTTTTTAGGGAGGGGTGTGCCCTATTGCATTTAATTAGGACTGCTGTCGTGAGAGTCATTTACTTGAGCAGGGACAACTTGCCCAGGGCTGCACCACTGAGCAGTCTGGCTGCCCACTCCCGCCCCAGCAGCCATTAACTGTCACTCCTCAGGGAGGCGTGGCCCTCCCCTATTCATGGTGGAATCTCAGTGGGCCCCATCTTGTGCAGCTAGCCCCCACCACTGTGAGCTCATGGGTGTAGCTGGCACACTGTATCCAGAAGAACACATTCCACAGCAGTTCACCCCATCCACCAGCTCTTCCATGTTCACTGACCCCTCGTGACCCCTGACCCTTGGAGGAGGGTCACTCTTCATTTCAGGACAGGATCTCAAGAAGTTGCCCTGGCTGGCCTTAAACTTGTCATCCTCCTGCCTCAGACTCATGACTGCCTGAGCTTGCAAGCTTATGCTTCTATGCCTGGCTAAAATGAAAAATTTTTATTTTATCAAAATTTTATTACGGGCTGGGCAGTGGTGGTGCACGCCTTTAATCCCAGCACTCGGGAGGCAGAGGCAGGCGGATCTGGCCTGCCTGGTTTACAGAGTTCGTTCCAGGACAGCCAGGGCTACAAAGAGAAACCCTGTCTCAAAAAACAACAAAATAAAAAATTATGGCCCAAGGCCATGAAAATGTGTTTTTGCTGTGAGCTGCTGCCCCGGGGAAATGACACTGGAGTAGCTATATTAGACGCATGCCCCTCTGTCTCCAGTCAGGCCTGAGTGACTTCAGGACTTGGGTCTAAGAGTTTGGGATCCTGGGCTGACTGTGTGGTGTCTGTATTGAGGTAAGGAGACACCCGCGGCAGACAGGCATGCTTACTGCAGCCCTACTGACCCTGTGGACATAATTAAGGAAAATTGGGTAAGTCATTCTGAAGGGTGTGGCATCCAATCCTCTCTAGAGTCACAGAGCTTTAAGAATCAATATAACTTCCAATTGTTTCATGACAGTGACCTGGCCCTTCATTCCAGGCTTTTCCTCTGGTGGACCTATCTAGTTGTAAGTAATTGCTTTATAGTAATAATCTGTCCCTGTCTCTCTTTCTGGTTAGCGTGTAGAAGCTGTGGGGAGACCACTCTCTGGTTTAGACAAGAACAGGACACAAAGCATTGATCTTTCTTAACTCATTATTTTCGTTTGTAAAAAAACAAAAAAAAATTTTCATTAGGTGTATATGTCTGTGTGTGGATATGTGCATATGAGTACAGGTGCCCTTGGAGGCCAGAGGCGTCAGATCCCCTGGAGCTGGAGCTGTAGATGATTGTGAGTTGCCTGGCGTGGGTGCTGGAAACTGAACCTGGATCCTTTGCGACGAGACTGTGTGAGTCATCATCTCTCCAGCCCCTCAGTAATTTCTTAGCATCTACTGTGTACTAGGCACTGACCTAGGACCTTTAAATCCAACAGTTTCCAGGGAAAGTCACTGAGCTGTCTCATCTGGAGGGCAGGAAGGAAAGAAGGAAGGAAAAAAGGAAAAAATAGGAGTTTTATTTCTCGAGACAGCCCTGGCTAAGCCAGAATTCACTCTGTAGCCCAGGCTGGTCTTGAACTCACAGAGATCTGCCTGCCTGTCTCTAGAGTGCTGGGATTAAAGGTGTGCCCACTACACCTGGCCCGTTTTTATTTTTTTGATATCAAGTCTCACTGTAACCCAGACTGTAACTCAGGACAGTCCTCCCTCTTTAGGGATTATGAACCTCTAAACTGGGATTATAGGTCTGAGCCACCACACCCAGCTTAGAGCCGCTTTCAGAATCCCTCTGGCTGTTTTGTTCACTCCCAATATTGTGTGTATGTGTTCCTAAACGGACTCATCAGGATCATCAGGAGTTCCCCATGTGCCTTAATCAAACACAAGGGATTCACATTCCCCACACCCTGCCCTGGACTTTCCCATGGCCAGATTCCTGCCTACACTGTCTCAGTCTTCCAGGGGCACCTTGTTCTGATTCCTGGAACTCAAAAGTTGGGGTGAGGACCGAGGAACACGACTCTGGTTTCCATCTGCAGCAGGGCCACTCAGGGAGACAAAATGTTAAAGAGAGAATACTTAGGCCACTCTTTTAGAATTGGGTAAAGCATTTGTGGGAAAAGCCATGTGATGTGTGGAACCTGCCTTCAAACTCTCCGGCAAAGAATGAAAACTGAGAGGAACGAGACAGGTCTGGACAGGTTTGTAGTTTCCCTGTGACAAACTGCAATGGCAGCGTGGTAAGAAGTGTTGGGAGTGAGAAAAAGGCTGTCACCCGCACAGAGCCCTGGAGTTAGACGGGCAGGATGAGTTGCCGGGAAAACACAGGACTGCCCTTAGTTCCGGTTTGCTCGCACGGGCATAATTCCCAGACAAATTTGCAGTTTCTACTGCGTTCTAGAAATACAGCTAGGTTTCCTGGTGTATGACTAATTCCAGCACTTGGGAGGGAGGCAAAGGCAGACAGATCTCAGAGTTCAAGACCAGCCTGGTCTAGATAGCAAGTTTCAGGTCAACCAAGGCTGCGTGGTGGGACTCCGCCTCAAAATAAGAATGAGCAATTGGTCAGTAGCTAACACAAAAGCCATGGTTGTGGCTTGCCATATCCAGTACTCTGAAGATGCCCACACATGTGGCATTCTGTACAGATGCTTCACCTGATCTCAGAGCAGCCTGGCAAGGTATGTCTGGAGGTGGTTTTCATCTGATGCACAAGGAACCTGGAAAATTTGGTCATGTGACTCACCTGCACAAACCTGGCAGTAAAGAGACTGGCAGCAAGAACTCCCTTCCGGCTGCCTTTATTCACGTCCTGCCCACACTGCATACCCTGAAAACAGGGGCAATAATTAACCCCACTTCTTACATCCCCCTCCCCATGGGGAGTACTTTGCTCCCTTCAACATCAGCCAAGAGAAATGGTCTAAGGCTAGCCCGGCTGGTTCACACTACCCTAAGTGAAGTAAGAGCAAAGTACATGCAGTTGTCACTTGGTATCTTCAGGGGTCGGTCCCCAATACCCCCTCCCCGATACAGAAATCCATGGATGCACAAATCCCTTATAGCAGGTGGCAGAGCATGTGCAGAAGATCTATGCTTCCTCCCCAGATGTGGAATGTCTACATGATACTTAGAATCACCGAATTTAATATAGATGCTATGGGGACAGTTGCTATGCTGTATTGTTTAGGAAATCATGACCAAAAAATGAGTCTGCATGTGTTCCAAACAGACATTTTTCTTTGTAGTATTTTCTCTCTGTGGTTGGTTGAATCCTGGATGTGGTACTCACAGACACAGGAAGTCATGTTATTGTGCTCTGTGGAGTTAAAATCATGTCCAGTAAGAACTTCCCTAGTTTGTAAGCTGTGCTGAACCTAGTCTGTGTTCTGATTTGTGGTTTGGTTTTTGTTGTTGTTGTTGTTGTTGTTGTTGTTGTTGTTGTTGTTGAGATGGTGTCTCACTGTGTAGCCCAAGCTGGCCTTGAACATCTCAATTTTCCCACATCAACCTCCTCTGTGCTTTGAGTACAAGAGAGTGACACTATGCACGACTCTTTCTAATTTATTCCATCTCTAGCTTTGAACAAATGGAGCATTCTTTTTTTTTCTTTTGGTTTTTTTTTTTTTTTTTTTTTTTTAACGGTTTTTCGAGACAGGGTTTCTCTGTGTAGCTTTGCGCCTTTCCTGGAGCTCACTTGGTAGCCCAGGCTGGCCTCGAACTCACAGAGATCCGCCTGCCTCTGCCTCCCGAGTGCTGGGATTAAAGGCGTGCGCCACCAATGCCCGGCAAAAGGAGCGTTCTTGATTCATGGTGTCAAGCCAGCTTGTTTTAGCTTTTTAAAAAAATTTTCAGTGTCTCACTGTGTGCTGACTAGCCTGGGCCTGTGATTCATACGTAAACCAGGTTAATCCTAAATTTCTAGAGAATCACCTGCTTCTCAAGTACTGTGACCAAAGATGTGTATCAGCACTCCTGGTCTTCACCCATTCTTTTTGTCCAGGCTGTTAACTTTCAAATTTTCCACTGTATTATCTAATTTTTAAGGATTTATTTTACCTCTCCAAGAGAGCCAGTGACCTTAACCACTGAGCTATCTCTCCAGCCCCCATTTTAATATCTAAATGGGAACTTCCTTGGAGGTGCCTTCTGCCTCCCCTTGGCAATTCTCAAGTATACATCAGGATTCTTCAACTGCTTAAATCCAGCTTGGCCAAGGTTTCTTTGGCTTTGATGGTCTAACACTGAGAGCTGACCATGTGCCAAACGCCGTTCACATGCAGGATGTCGACGCCCCTCACTGCAGTCTCCCAAAGTCAGAGTGGGTGGTTAGCCCAGTCAGCTTGGGGGTCGTCCCCCCCCCCCTGCAAAGTCCAGCACTTGGAACCCCCTGAGTGCTTACTAGATTCAATCCCAGGTTTACAGCAACGCACACTCCAGGGTGCCCTTGCTTGACTTTGTGTGAGCACCCCGAGTCTGCAGTCAGCTGGTCCATCACAATCCGCCGTTGCCCCAGCCTTCCCATTGCACCTCCTTATCTGCCAAGATCTTCCTGTCACCCTTAGCCCTGTCTAGGCGGCAAAGGGAAGGTTGAAATGGTGCCCTCGAGAGATGGCACCACAGCTCAAGCAGCTCCTCCCTGGAAAGTTCCCGCCTCAGAAAGAACTTGTGGTGTGCCAGGCTGGAATCTGTTCCTGCTGCTTCTCACTAAAGGCTCAGGGCACCATTCCCTATTCCCTCCACCTGACCTGTAGGCGGAGCTCCTATTTCCAAGACTAAATGTCATCGGGGCTTCTTAGAAATGCTATGTTCTTGACGGAAGTGTCCATTCTCCAATCTGCAGGCAGCCGTCCATGGCCGGACTCCCCCGGGACAGGGTAAAACAAGCTGGCTGTCTATGGAGGTCTCGTCTATGCGACGTGCACACACACACACACACACACACACACACACACACACACGGCACCTCAGTGAAGACTGGTGTGTGTGTGCAGGAAGCAAACAGCGACTAGATCACAAAAGGGTTTGCCCAGGCTGCCTCGCTGCCCTGCTCTCCAGCACAGGTTCCTCTCTGGCTCCGTCTCCCTCCCGTCTTTCCTTCATCTTCACTTGGCCCTTGCCTTCTGCTCTTTCTGTAGTTTACTTTCAGTCTGGAAAACATTGCTTTTAGCATCACCTTCTAGAGTTGCTGGTCTCGTTGCCACAGCTTTTCTGGAATTGGCAGGGTTTTCAAGTTGCTTTGGCATGGATTTCCAGTGCTTCTGCGTGGCCTCTCCCCAGGGAAACCTGCACCGGGATACTTGACCAGGCCCCATGTCCCCCCTCAGGCCCCCATCATCCAAACTGGATGACCCTGAGCCATGACACTAGCCCCCACTGTGCAGCTCAGAGTACAGGAGAAGCCCAGGACACAGGCTGTTCTTCCCATCATTGCTGTGTCCTTTCTCAGATGGCAAGAGAATCCACGGGCAGGCACAGGCTTTGCTGTTGGGTCCTCCCTGCTGCCTGCCACACAGAAGGTCCCAGATCTTCCGCAATGGCTCCAGATCCAGATTTCAGGACGCAGCCAGATCCCCTGGACCTTGTGGTCCACCAGGCCTGGTGGGTGCCCAGCACAGCCTTCTCTGCTGTTAGGTGCACAACCAGGGCAGCAGGGACACCCAGGGACAGCCAGAAGCCCAGCCATGTGGCTCACCAAAGCAGGGCTCCTCAGTCCTCATCAACCACTGCCTTTTCAGAAGGAATTAGGAGTGCTTCCCCTCTGGACAGAAAGGTTAGCATACTGGTTTGTTGTGTGTCTGTGCACACTTGAGTCTCCCCTCACTTGGAAGGGTCGAGCATGATGATTCAGCCCTGTCTGAGCCACACAGTGAGTCTGGCACCAGCCTGCACTACAGGGTAAAATCAGGCAAATGGCCGGTCCTCCTGAAGAAGTGCCGCGCTGCCCAGACTTAGCCGCCCTACCCACGTCTATACTGGCTGCTGATTTTATCAAGTTCTGTTTAAACTTTGCAGCACCATCCATTCGGTCCTCGAATGTTAGCCGTAGGTCTGGACATCATTGTAGTCTTTTCCTTTTAAAGGTAGAACCTTACTATGTAATCCTGGCTGGCCTGGAACTCACTGTGTAAACCAGGCTGAACTCACAGAGATCCCCCTGCCTCTGCCTTCTGAGTACTATAGTTAAAGGCATGCACAAAACACTAGAAGGAGAGTTGATGGACTTTCACATAATCAGAAAAATTCTGTCAACATTGTGAGTTTGTGGAAGTGTTGTGACTACAAATATAACTTGTTTTTACCAACAAAACTACCATAACAAATTTCCAAATAACCTGTTTTCAGATTGTCCTCGTACTGTATATTTTCTCTGAACAGGAAACTTTTATTCTTATTCACTGTTAAATATATGTTTTCCAGGTATGGTGGTTCAAATCTTTAATCCCAGCACTCAGGAGGCAGAGGTAGGCAGAGCTCTGTGAGTTTGAGGCCAGCCTGGTGTACCTAAAGTCCCACACCAGCCAAGGCTCAATAGTGAGCCCCTGTCTCAAAACAACAGCAGCAAAGTGTTTTCATGAAAGGGCAGATTTGTGGCTTTTCTGAAATATACCTTAGATGAGTTAAGACCGTCCTAGACCCTAACATGTTTAAGGAAGAGCGCTTCCTAGGAACGGGAAACGCTGCGGGCCGCCCACTTCCCAGGCTTTCCTAAGATTCTCTATCCACAGTTTCTTTGCTGCTGTCCTTTGGAGTCACCTATCCACTTCTTCCTAAGCTTACCTTAGTTAATAGTAAACAACAACGAAATTCCTAAGTCCACATACCTCAGAGCACACAAGCTACAGCAAATACGGCACACTGAAATCAGAGGGGGACGGGAGAGTTCCCTGCCAACCCTGTTTGAGGTCACCTTCGCAGTTTGAGGGTCATCTTCGCAGTGAGTCATTTATCTCCCCTACCTCGGATGTAAGCCTTTGACATTCAGGGCGTCAGCTTCAAGTTGGGTTGTGGCTAATTTGCTTGGTAGTTATTCAGGAAAAATCGAATAGCTTTTAACTATTTTTCTCACTCTTCCAAGATACTGCCTGGAAACAAGAACAACAACAACAAAACAAAACAAAACAAAACAAAACAAAACAAAAAAGGCGTATTAAAGAATCCCAGCTGGGCGGTGGTGGCGCACGCCTTTAATCCCAGCACTCGGGAGGCAGAGCCAGGCGGATCTCTGTGAGTTCAAGGACAGTCTGGGCTACATACAAAGTGAGATCCAGGACAAGTTCCAAAGCCACACAGAGAAACCCTGTCTCGAAAACAAAACAAAACAACAACAACAACAACAACAACAACAAAGATACTGCTGGGGATGCTGCCCCCTCCCCAGGTGCTACAACCAACCAAGCATGCCCATTGGGGAGATTCTTGTCCCTTCTCTTGTACAGCAAGGGCCCAGAACAGACCTGGTTTTATTTGTTTGTTTCACTTTGTTTTTAAGTGGGGGCGGGTTATGTTCTCCATCGGCCTCTAACTGGCTTCCAGTTATAGAATTCCAGTTGTCAGGCTTTTAAGACACTCAGCCATCTCTCTGACCCCATTTGTTGTTGCTGCTGTCAACAGGGTCCCTAAAATAGCCCAGGCTAGCCTGGAACTCACTGTGGAGCTCAGGCTAGCTTTAGCACTCACGATGATCCTCCTGCCTCAGTCTCCTCAGTGCTGGGTTTATAGGTATGAACAACGATGTCCTGGGTGGACTTGCAGGTCACACATGTGACTGTCATCTTCCAGTCCTAACATCACTGCTGGCTCCTCATGGCCAGCTGGATGATGGCGAGGGCCAGCTCACCCCCGTCTAGAAATAGCCATCAAGGATGTTTCGTGGCCATGCATCTCCTGGGGCCGGGGCCCATCTGCCTTTGGACTTTACCCCCACCCTCCCTCTCTTCCTGGGTCTGCCCCTGCCCCTCCCACACTTGCTGTCCTATCCATCCATCACCAGCCACGTCACTCCTCTGTCCCGGTTCAAGTACCTGCTTCACCCTGTAACTTTTCTGACTTCCCTGGCTTAGAAAGAAGTATTTTCTCTGCTCTGCATCCACAGCAGTTACTCACTCTTACCAAGCTTCCACCCCTGAATGAGGACGGGGTCGACATGGCCACCCCACAGCCTGTCTCCTTTGTCCAGGCGTTCCTTCTGCCAAGCAGCTGGTCCCATGCTGTTTTTTACTCTCCCTTCAGCCTGGGGTGGAAGTGGACATCTTTTTCCCATTCAGGGTTTCTCTCGGTTTCCCAGCTACCTGCCAATCAAGGCATGAGGTGTCCCATTGCCAATACCCTGACTCTCCCCTGGACTCCTCTGCCACTCTCCTTCCTCCTTTGGGAGAGAAGGAAGTGTGGAGCTCTGTCTCTCATGAAATGATGACAGTGACGGAGTGGCCCTGGCCATACTGTTGGTGCCTGTGAGCAGAGTCTGAAGAAGACAGGAGGGGTGTCGGCTTGGGTTCTCCCTCCCTACACCACTCTCCTGCAGTGGGTAGGTAGCCAGGAGTTTGGAGGTGGTCACCAGTGGCCCGGATCTAGCCTAGGGACATCTTCATTAACTGCTACATTCTAGCCCCCTCTGGGGGTAAACGGAGTGGCCGCCCCTACCTTCACCAGTAATCTGTAGCCCTGGGATCCAGGTGAAGAGTCAGGGGTGAGATCTCGGAGGCTGCTAAGGCCTCATGTTGGGAGAGTGGGCTGTCCTTTGTGCCTGTTTGTTTGATCAACTTGACATAAGCTGGAGTTGTCTGGGAAGAGGGAATTGCAACCGCAAACGCCTCCGTCAGATTGGCCTGAGGGCAGGTCTGTAGGACATGGTCTTGATTCATGATTGATGTGGGAGCGTCCAGCCCACTGTAGGTGGTACCACCCCTAGGCAGGTGTCCTAGGGTGTATAGGAAAGCAGGCTGAGCAGGCAAGTCAGTAATCAGGGTTCCTCCATGGCTTCTGCATCAGTTCCTGCCTCCAGGTTCCTGCCTGGAGTTCCTGCCCTGATTCCCCCAGCGATGGACTGTGATTGAGACAACTAAGCCAAATAAACCCTTTCCTCTCCAAGTTGCTTTTGGTCATGTTGTTCCTCACAGCCATACGAACCCCAAGAGATGGGCATAGCCCTGTCCTGTGTGGCACAAGGAGCCTCAGATCTGTAACCAAACTGGAAAGCAAGGCATGTAGACACCACTGCCCTCTTCTCCATGGCCATTTCTCTACCCGTGAGTAGCTACGACTGCAATTTGCCTGATTCCTGTATGTGAGCTTAGCATCTATGGTATAGGGCTCTCTGAACGCCACTGTCATTGAGGTTTTGATAATTATGCACCTTCAAAAGATGCCCAATGTAATTCTGATCATTCTCCTCTAAAAAAGCCCCAGATTAAAAGCTTTCACCAGCTCTTTAGACCGCGGGCCTGCAATTACGGAGAAAGAACTGCATTATAGCTTTCCGTTGAAATTAATAACAACGTCTCCCCAGTTGACTCTGTGAATAGTTAATGGAACGAATAGGACACTTCAGTACAATGTGGGTTGGAAAGCCACCTGAGTGAAAGTCTGGGTTTCAAATGGGAAAATAATTCATGCAATGCAAACCCGCACCACATGTCAGTGTGTGGTGCGTGGTCCTCTGTAGCAGAAATGGAGCTAGTTAGTGAAGGATTGACCATACTTCAGTGAATAAGCACCCTGATGAAGACAGCTATTTAATAATAAAGTCACCAAGGAGGCAAAAGACGTATCGCTGAAAACTACAAAGAGTACTAAAGGCAGGCAGACATGAGAAGAGCCTGCCTGTGTTCACAGACTGGAAACGGAACACTATCAGGAGGCCAGTGCTGCCAAAGGGATCTGTAGTATCAACGCAACCCACACCAAAATCCCAGGGACTGTTTTTCTTGCAAAAATAGAAAGATTGGAGGGGGTGGTTTCCTAGGGAGATGGCTTAGAAGTGAAGAGCACTTGCTCTTTCAAAGACCCACATTGGGTTCCCAGCACCCACATGGCAGCAGCTCACAATCTCTGTTACTCCAGTCCTAGGTTGTGATCTTCTGGCTTCTGTGTGTCCTGTCATCCTAAACTACAAGTAAGACACCATCTCAAAAGGAGAGAGAGAAAGAAAAAGTTAAAGGAAATAAAGAAGGCGAGAGAGGGAAGGGGTACGCCACACCGGAGACAGTGATGGATGGAGGAACCTGTGACGGGTGGTGATGGACCCAGGCTGGCATTTGATGAAGTGCAGACATGTCAGCACAGGTGACACCCTGGCCTGTCTGAGCTGGGCATGAAATTACCTGAAGGCCCATCTTTCTGGGCTTAAAAAAGATTGATTTGGGGCTGGAGAGATGGCTCAGTGGTTAAGAGCATTGGCCGTTCTTGCAGAGGACCTGGATTAAATTCCCAGCACCAACATGGAGGCTCACAACCATCTGTAACTCCAATTCCAGGGGATCTAACACCCTCTTCTGGCCTCTTTGGTTACTGCACACACATGGTACTCACACATACATACAGGCAAACACTCATACACATAAAATGGGGAAAAAAAAGCTGGGTGTAGTGCTGCATGCTTTTAATCCCAGCACTCAGGAGGCAAAGCCAGGCAGATCTCTGTGAGTTCAAGGCCAACCTGGCCTACATATTAAGTTCCAGGAGGGGGAGACACAGTGAAACCCTGTCTCAAAAAAAAATTAACTTGTAAAGTGTGGAATGGACATTATTACATTCACAGATGTCAGAACACGGTTGAGAATCAGCAGTGCAGTCAGCGGATTAGAGACCAGCTGATGGCCTGGGGCAGAGCCATGTTCTTGGCTTGCCCTGAGTGACTTCTTATTTCAAGCTGGTACAAAGCTGATGTACTTTATGAGCTTAGGCAAGCCACTCCTCTGAGCTTGAGTCACTAGCTCTGTCCTAGGGTGGCAGGTGCGTATCCACATAACACCGCTGTGTGCTCACCTGAGATGGTACCGTTCCTCCTTATGCCCTTCCCACATGCGCCCTGCCTCGGACGACTGGAGTTAGTGATGCTGTATCAGTGCTGCTTGGCGCTGGAGGGGGCGGGGGCGAGTGGGAGGAAGAGGTCCAAGGGGACATACCCAGCTCTGCACTCCAGGCCTCAGTTTCCCTGGCTGCAAATGGGACCTTTTTTTTAAAATTGTGTATACAGTGTTCTGCCTGTATGTATGCCTGCAGGCCAGAAGAGGGCACCAGATCTCATTACTGATGGTTGTGAGCCACCATGTGGTTGCTGGGAATTGAACTCAGGACCTCTGGAAGAGCAGCTAGTGCTCTTAACCACTGAGCCATCTCTCCAGCCCCAAATGGTACCTTTTGAGAAGTCTCCATGCGCCAAGGACTGGAGGGAACAGAGTGTGTCAGTTTTCTCTCTTGGGCTGTAATAAAATACCACAGGCTGTACCATAAAGAGCAAAACACCAGCCAACGGTTCCACAAGCTGGAGAGTCCGTGATCCAGGAACCAACAGGCCAAGCATTCTCAGCTCAAGGTGACTCGTTGGATGCTGTGTCTCCCAAAGGACCCAGACACTCAGTCCTCTTCAGGATGGAGGTACAATGGACAAAGAACAAAGGGGTCGAACTCACCTTTCAATAATGCATCAGTCCCATCCAGGAGAGGTGGGGTCTCATGGCCTCGTCATGTCTTAAACGCGCCCACCTTGCAAACTGTTACAACGGTGAGGAAATGCTGTAGCAAGAGTTCCTGTGGGTGGGTTGGTGGGTGGGGTCACCCGCTTGGCTATTGGTTAAGCACAACCCCAGGCATACCAGAGCTACCAGGTCACCTCGGAGAGTTGGATGTGTCCACTCTGGCTGTCTCTCCAAAAATGCTGTCTTCCTCTTTAGCCTCAGGCTCTGGGTGAGCAGTCTGTGCCGGCCCCACCGGTAAAACAGTTCCTGTGACGATGTGCCTTCTGTCATCCCGTTGAAGCAGACACCAAGGAATGGGATGTGACCACACCCTGTTAAACAATAGACCCCAGTGTGGCTTTGTGCCCGCAGTGGATGGGCCACCGCTGCGTCATTCTACTTGTCTGTAGACGCCTTGGATGGAATTTGCTTGCCAGTGACATGTGCTGAACTGCCTCTTGTGAGGACCTGGGGGCTAGATGTCCTTGTGGGTGGTATCTGCTGCTTCCCATGGCATTCACATGCGTGGTGGCCCATTCAAACTACTGGTGTTTCGTCACTGAACAGAACTAGTAAGTTGCTCTTGGTTACGGATTGGAGTGAGCTCTAGCTTGTAAGAAGTGTAAATGAAATGCACTACCCCCTGTATGTGCATCAGCATTTGCCTGCAAGTGTGTATGTGCACCACATGCATGCAGTACCCAGAGAGACAAGAAGGGGGCCTCAGAGTCCCCTGGAACTGGGGTTTATGTAGGTGCTGGGACTCAAACCTGGGTCCTCTGGAAAAGCAGCCAGTGCTCTTAACCCCTGAACCATCTCTCGACCCATCAAGTCTGACAGTTTCCCCTACACAGCTTCCACTTTATTGCACTGACAACTTCTGCCAGCTAAGGACCTCTTTGCAGAATGCCAATTCTAGCTTATGTGGGTTTTTTTTTATTGCTGTTCTGTTTAATTCTGTTAAAAATATATAACATTAAATTAACCTCCTTGACCATTTAAGAGGTGCAGTTCAGTTCGGCTGGCCACGGTCCCAAGCTGTGCAGTCATCATTACTGTACTTCTGGAAGGTCCTCTATACTTTTTTTTAAAGTGCGTCTTCATCTCCCTTCCTCTGTGAGCAGCACGCTGTTTCCTCTCCTTCTCTGAACTGGCTGGTCCCACATGTCCCGTTGCTCCAGTTCGGATCTGGATGTCCCTTCAATGCCCTGTAGCTTGCTTCCCAACACGGTGCTCCTGGGAGACGATGGAACCTTTGTGAACGCTTAGTAAGGGATCTCCAGATCATTGCGGATGTAGCTTCAGGGAGGACTGTAAGACCCCAGCGCTGTCTCCTCTCTCTAATGGGAGGTAAGTGGCTTTGCCCTGGCTACCAGAACCTGGACTTCACAGCCATGAGCCAGAGGAAACCTGGCTCTCTCTCTCTCTCTCTTTTTGAGATTTTATTTTTAGGTTTGCATATATGCATGTGGGCACACATGGCATGGCATGTGTGGAAGTCAGAGCACAGCATGCACACGCTGCACAGACCGTAGGCACACAGGCAAAACACCCCTACAAATAAAGTAAAAATGTTAAGTTGTATGATAGTGGCTTAAAATAGAAAACCTTAACCAATGGAATGAAGCATAGATCCTGAATATATGCCTAAACTGTGTGATGGCTATTGGTAGCAGTGATGTGAGAAACGGGGAAAGAAATGACTTTCAGGGAGTATCTTCGAGGAGACTGGATGACAGTGCTGGCTGGGGGTTAATGAACATTGACTCTGCACATGCAGTGACCTAATCCTAATAACAGCTCTGCGAGGCAAGTTCTGTTGTCATCCAGTTTTATATATGAGGAAAAAGGAGGCTTGTTCAAACTTGCCAGAAGCCACATGGGCAAGGTAACCATCCCCAGGCCATACCCCACCTTCATGCTATGGATACACTTATTCTCTAGGAAGGGGATTCCTGGGCTGGAGAGATGGCTAAGAGCAAAGGATCTGGGTTTGGTTCCCAGCACCCACATGGTGGCTCACAGCCATCTGTAACTCCAGCTCCAAGGGATCCAACACCCACTACTGGCCTCTATAGGCACTGTACATATATCCATGCAGGCAAAACATCATACACATCAAATAATCTTTTTTTTAATACAAAAAAAAGGAGAATTTGACCCAATTGTTTAAATGCAAATGTTTTTGTTTTTGTTTGATTTTTCCAGACAGGGTTTCTCTGTGTAGTTTTGGTACCTGTCCTGGATCTTGCTCTGTAGACCAGGCTGGCCTCGAACTCACAGAGATCCACCTGGCTCTGCCTCCCGAGTGCTGGGATTAAAGGCGTGCGCCATCACCGCCCGGCAAATGTTTTTAAAGATCTAGTAAAAAATTAAGAAAATGGCGTTAAAATGTCTATTTCTAAAAAGTAGGAAATTATCAATGACGTGATTTTCCTGCTGCAGCCTCCTGGGACAATGGGTGTGTACAGCCACATCCAGCCTGACAAGTGGTATGTGGAAAGCCATTAAAAAATTAAAAATTTGTGCCGGGCATTGATGGCGCACGCCTTTAATCCCAGCACTCGGGAGGCAGAGGCAGGCGGATCTTTGTGAGTTCGAGGCCAGCCTGGGCTACCAAGTGAGCTCCAGGAAAGGCGCAAAGCTACACA
>CABHPP010148684.1:3354-31483 GCA_902168425.1 Peromyscus attwateri
GGAGGGAGGGAGGGAGGGAGGGAGGGAGGGAGGAAGGAAGGAAGGAAGGAAGGAAGGAAGGAAGGAAGGAAGGAAGGAAAGAAAGAAAGAAAGAAAGAAAGAAAGAAAGAAAGAAAGAAAGAAAGAAAGAAAGAAAGAAAGAAAGGGAGAAAGAAAGAAAGGGAGACAGAGACAGAGACTGTATAAAAATGACACATACTTAAAAGCAAACAAAGTGGCCTGGGGAGATGGCTCAGCAGTTAGGACCACTGGCTGTTCTTCCAGAGGACCTGAATTCAATTTCTAGCAACCACATGGTGGCTCACAACCATCTGTAATGGGATCTGATGCCTCTGGTGTGCATAAAGCCAGAATACTCATGTACATAAAAACATAAATAAGTCTTAAAAAAAGAAAGAAAGAAAAAAAGTAAGCAGAGTATATCATAAAGTGCTTGAATGTCTGCATGTTGACATCTTTTAGGATACCATGTTCCAGAAATCCCTTAAAGGAGCTCCAAATTCTAGACTGGCATTCTCTAAATTCTTACACTGTTGTAATCACTGCTTAACAAGTAAAATCACATAATGTTTTGTAATAATCATGATAGAAACAGTTTTCATTTTAATTTTTCCTCAGAGGAGGACCTTGGTGGTTTTACTCTATGTCCATCCATCTGATAATCTTGACATACTGCATCCCATTGAACCTGGAAGTCAAGAAGTCTTGGTAATCCTCTTGTCTCTGCCTCTCTTACTCAGCTTTTAAGTGGGTACTTGGGATTCAAACCCAGGACCCCATGCATGCACAGGAAAGACTCTTACCCATTGAGCCATCATCTCAGAGTTTTTAAAAATAATTTATTTTACTTTAAAAATCACTTTCATGTAAAAAATTAGTACAGTAGTATGGACACCTATTACACTAAGTAGACGTTACTACAGTAAATGAGGACTCTGGACTCAAGTCTTCTGATTAAGTGGAGTAGGAACAGAAGGAAGAGAAACCAATGTTTTTATTTATCAGATACTTTAAAAAAAACTTAATTTAAAAATAGTAAGTTTGGCAAATTGTCAGGCAATTACTTAACAATACTTCCTATGAGACCTTGAGCAAGTCCTTTGAAGGTTTTGAGAAAGATGGGATAGAGAGTATCTCTGTATGTAATTTGTTACTTCATGTTTTCAACAAGGCATAAAATGTCTTAACAATTTAATATACAACAGAAAAAATTGAAACTTTAATTTGAAATGGGAGGCAATTTGAGTTTCCAGAAATAATATGCAGCATTTTATTGATGTTTTCTCAGTTTTTACACTCAATCATCTTAAACTTGTTAAAAATGAAATCTCTGATGACATGAAGAGATATAGAAATAAAAAGTTCAATAATTAAATTTAAACAAAATAACTCAGAGAAGCACATACAATTAGAAAAGAGAAGAAATACTGGATAGGACAGGCCTATAGCCTGGGGCTCCTGAAGGACCTAAGGAAGAAGGAGCCTAAGTTTAAGACCTGCCTGGGCTACAGGACCAGTTCAAGGCCAACCCTGGCAACTTACTGAGACCAGGAGAGGAGGGAGGGGAAACTGTGGTTGGTATGTAAAATAATAAAAGCATTTAATTAAAAAAAAAAAAGAAAGAAAAGAAAGGTCTTTATCAGACTTCCAAGGAAAACAAAACAAAAACTATCAGCCAAAATAAACGTTTCCTCTTCATAAGTTAATTAACATAGATACTAGTCTTAGGAATCTGAACAATATAGTATTTCATATAAAACAATATAGATATTCATACCAACAAAGAAAAAATAAATTATAAACAATGTCATAAAATCAGTTTTTATGATCAAATAAGTTGAAGGATTAAAAAAAAACTGGGAATTTAAGAGGGGTTTTGGACACAAAATTAAAGGAGAGAAATTGGGGCTGGAGAGATGGCTCAATGGTTAAAACCACTGGCTGCTCTTCCAAAGGACCTGGGTTCAATTCCCAGCGCCTACATGACAGCACACAACTAAGTGTAGCTCCAGTTCCAGGGGGTCCAACACCGTTACACAGACACCCATGCAAGCAAAACACAAATGCACATAAAATAAAAATAAACCATTAAAAATTAAGAAAAATAAAGAAGAGAAATTGAAGACATAGAAACACATGAAGAACAACTCAATTCCTATGGAATATGACTAAATCAGACTAAAAGATGTTGGCAGAGTATTTCTGTAATTGAGAACATGAAAAACACTTCTGGCGTGAAATGCAAGAGAAAATGTGGCTATCTGATGGAAAGGACATCAATTAAATTATACATATTTGAATGTCATATCACATATTTGTATTGCTTTATTCAAATGGAAATTGATAGTAATAAAAAGACATAACTAATCACAAAATTAATCTAGAGAAGACAATCCTGTTAATGCTGGAAAAAAAAAAAATCTTCCAGGAAATAGAAGTCTTCTGTAAATCAAAAGGATACATTAGAAGAATAAGTGATGGATTTAAGAGAGTACACAGAGTAACTTTATCATAAATACAATATAAAAATTAAAGTGTGAAAGTGTTTCTGAATCTTATAATACATCAAAAATAGAAATTGTGATTAATTTGTGAATAATAAGAATAGAAACATATACACTAAATGAAAATTAGAGCACTCAAGTATCATGTTCCAAGTAGAAGCACATACACAAATATTTGGAAAGTCTGGAAAGTGAGAAGATTCTGTACCATATAAGTTTTGAGAAATGCTTAATTAAATACATTTAAGCAAAATTTTCTGCACTAGAATTTCTAACAACCTTAAATAACCTCTTAATAACCTCTAAGATAGGTTTATATACAACACTTCTCAAACTTATCCAACCTCTAATAAACCATTTTCCCTCTAAAGCATTTAACAAAGTTAGCATTTCATGTTGGTAATAAATAAATGAAGTTGGGAATTGGAGATTGCCAGACTTAATGCAAGATGTTAACTTTAATTCATGGCTTTATAAATGCTATTGTCTTCTTTTAAACACTAAGCAAAAAAAATTTTTTTGAACAATCAACATATTTACTAAAGATTTAAAAGTATATGGAATCAATTTGTACAGATATTGGAATGTTATACCTCATCAAATTCTTCAGTCATTTTTCTGATGATTTCTGCATTCTGCATATTTCGAAACATCTCTATTCTGACAGTACCTGTGGAAAAATAGATTTTATAGTTAATCTTTATTTCACACTAAATATTAAGCCTAATCTGATCACTGTTTGAAAAGTTACATAAACTTATTTGGGTTTCCTGTTCATCTCAAAATTTTCCTTTAGTTAAAAAAAATTATGGGTATGAGTATTCAGTCTATATGTGATGCCTGCAGAGGCCAGAAGAGGGTGTCTGATTCCCTAAAACAGGAATTACAGATTGTTGTACACCACCATGTGGATGCTGGAAGCCAAACCCAGGTCCTCTGGAAAAGTAGCCAATGCTCTTAACTGCTGAGCCATTTTCCAGCACCTCAAATTCTTTTTATACCATTTACTTTAAAAGAAATATAACACATTTCAATTAAATTTTTCTAAAACCAAGCCATTAAGTTCTATATAATGATTAAAGATGAAAGCAAGTTATTTTTTTTACTATTCTAATTCTTTTGTGTTACTTGATAGCTTAATTTTACCCCAAATATGGTTATAAAATTTATTAATGTACTGACATGCATTTTTTGTTAATTTTGAAAAATGTTTATTTAAAAAAAGTCAACATAATTTAGGGCTGGGGCAATATAGATCAGTGACAGAGCACTTGCTTAGCACAGCATACATGTGGCCATAGTACAGTCCCCATTATGGCATCCAACCCCCGCCCTCCAAAAACATCAATGTAATTTTGAGACAGGGAATGATGGTAGAATGTTTGTCTGGTATGCATGAAGCACCCTAGATTTGAGCTCTAGCATTGCATAAACAAGGAACAGTGGCACATAGCAAGTTCCAGGACAAATTAGACTGCATAAGACGCCATCTAAAATCAAACACAAGACAAAAAAAATATAATTTAAAGAAATTAAAAGCTTATAACGAACACTGAAGCAGAGAATCTTGACCTAATTTTTTTAAAAAAAGATTCGCTTTTATTTGTGTAAATATAACATACTCAAAACTTTTGTTCTTTTGGGGGGTGGTGGCTGGGTAGGTGGCTCAGTGGAAAGGGCACTTGCTGCCAAGCCTGACCCCAGTTTCATCCCCTGGACCCACACGGTGAAAAGAGAGAATCAACTTTTACAAGTTGTCCTCTGACCTCAACATATAACATGGGGCATGCTCATACACACATAAATAAATAAGAAAATAGCCGGGCGTTGGTGGCGCACGCCTTTAATCCCAGCACTCGGGAGGCAGAGGCAGGCGGATCTCTGTGAGTTCGAGGCCAGCCTGGGCTACCAAGTGAGCTCCAGGAAAGGCGCAAAGCTACACAGAGAAACCCTGTCTCGAAAAAACCAAAATAAATAAATAAATAAATAAATAAATAAATGAATGAATAAGAAAATAAATAAATAATTGTAATAATTCTTCTAGTCATAAGATTAAGGCTTAAAAAAGGATGAAAGTCCTTAAAAACCAACCTTCAGGTTGACGCTCCTCCTCAGCAACCCCCAGCAATTCAAGCTCTTAGGAAATCATCCAATAACTATGAAAGTAGTAGCACTCACAAAAAACATACTAGGGAGAAAAGTACTCCACATGTGACCTGAAAACTAGATCATAAAAGCAACATAGTTCCACTTTTTTCTACCAGCTGTAGGGAACACCAAAGATACTGAGACTACAGAGACTCCCAGAAGATGAAGTAAGGGCTCTAGTCAACAACAAAAGAGTAAGTCTTCTTGGAAAAAAGAAATTCCTCCCCGAGACAAGACTTATAATGACGGTGACCCTGAGCAACATACTGAACATAACACTGTAAGACACGGAGAATCAGAACTACTCCATCTGAGCTGCTATAAAATTCTTGAACCACAGAAACAGTGATAAACAATTCTGTTTTTAACCAATAAACTACACAACAACTTATCAAAAAGTAATAAACATGTAGTATAGATTGCTCAGAGATTTAATGTACAATAACCAGAAAACGCATATTTAAAAGAATTTGAAGTATTTTTTTTGTGTGTACAAATGTGGGAAGTGTGTAAATATGTACACATGAATATGTGCAGGTGCAGTTGGGTGGAGGCCTGATACTGACATCTGTTGTCTCCGTCAATCACTCTCCACCTTTAACTGAGGCAGAACCTCACTGAATCTAGAACTCGGGATTTTGAGTAGTCTGGCTAGCCAGCTTGCTTCAGGGACTCCCTGTCTTCACTTCTTGTTGCTGGGATGACAGACAGGTGGGATTTCCTGCACACCCAAGATTTTATGTAGATTCTGGAGAGCTGAAACCCAGTTCTCATATATGTACAGCACGTGTTTTCTCCAATGAGCCATCTCCCATGTTCATGGAAGGAAAAAGATGACATCAGCACCTTAACTTCAGGTGATTTTTATAAATGATTCAAGAATTTTACTACTACCTGTTTATTCAACAAAAACAGTGATGAGAAGACTCAGACACAAATGGCCACAGGTGATAAATTACAGATGAATAAATTTAAAAAGAATAAAGATCCAACACGTGAACTAGCAAATTATGTATTAATAAAAGGAAACAACTGATACACATAGTAATATTTATGGTTTTTCAATATAAAAGGTTGTAAAAACAGCGTCAAAACAGGAAAGGATGGACCAGCAAGATGTCTCAGTAGGTAAAGGTGCCTACTGCCAGGACTGATGAAATTAGTTTGATATCTGAATCAGTGTGATGCAAACTGACTCCCACAGGTTGTCCACTGACTTCCATACATTTGTTGTGGCAAGTGCAGGTTCATACATATATCCACAGATGCACACACACATAAAATAAGTAAATGCATATGTAGTAACATTGTTTTAAAAGATACAGTATCATTCCATTCATACAAAGCTCCAAAACAGGGCCTGATGGAACACACCTTTAATCCTAGCACTGAGGAGGCAGAACAATATCTCTATGAATTTAAGACCAGACTTGTCTGTTTAGGGATTTCTAGGCCACCCATACTGACATAGTGAAATCCCGTCTTAAAAAAACAAAACAAAACAAAAACCCCAAAAAACAAAAAAACCTCTAAAACAAGCAAACTATACTGATTAAGTTTAAAGTTACTTAGCATGACCAAGTGTACACGAAGAGTAGGAGAGCTAAGAGAAATTGGTATAAAATAAAAACTTCTCATAGGAAAATATTATATATTGTAACTGAAGAGGCATTAGGTAGTTATATGCATTTATGTAAAGTCATTCAGTTGAACACTAAAATGTGTCAATTTTAATTTAATTTTATCTTTGTTCCATTGATTCTCCTAATTTTAAGAATATGGTCAAATCACTTATGGTGGATCCAGGAAATGGAAAAAAAATCATATTCGCTTAGAATACCCACCCCCTGTGGTTCTTCCATCCAATTCTGTAACTTAGAACTTTCGAAACATGAAAAACCTAAAAAATTATAAATCTAACCTTGCTGTCACTGGTTGTTTATAGCCTCGGGAAAGAAAAAAAGTATAGATAATGTGAGCAACACTATTTCAATACTGATTTGTACTTAGTGCTTTAAGATCCTGAGCACTGTAAATGATGCTCTACTCTATTTCCATATCTGATACCCCAAGTTCAAGCACAGTACTTTTAGCTATATTTTCAATGAAATAGAGAAGCTCATAAAAACAATATCATTTCAAGTGCTAACATTAAGAGAGAGAGGAATGCCAGGCGGTGGTGGCGCATGCCTTTAGTCCCAGCACTTGGGAGGCAGAGGCAGGTGGATCTCTGTGAGTTCCAGGACAGCCTGGGCTACAGAGTGAGTTCCAGGAAAGGCACAAAGCTACACAGAGAAACCCTGTCTCAAAAAACCAAAAAACACCCAAAAAACAAAAAAACAAAACACAAAAACAAAAACAATTACTCTTTTTATGAGGCTACAGAGGCTACAGTTACCCTGATACCCAAACCACACAAAGATGCAACAAAGAAAGAGAGTTACAGACCAATCTCCCTCATGAACATTGATGCAAAAATACTCAACAAAATATTGACAAACCGAATCCAAGAACACATCAAGGAGAGAGGAAAACAGTAACTACCAAAGAAACCGCTATGAAGAGTACCTCATGTTTCATACCTTTGCAGGGACTATAAAATGGAAATAACCTATTAGCAACTCAAATGCCATGATGGTAAGGTATTATCTTTTTTAACAAAGAAAACCCCCATGCATACTCCCACATGGATAATATTCTAAAGATTAGTCTTACTTTTTAACTGCTCATTCTTCTCCACAACATGACTAAATAAATGCCTTTGATAACATTATCTCCAGATTGCCACAAGTCTTTTCTTGCCTTAATACTTTAACATTTTTAAAACTATACTAGTTGTTATAGCAGCTCTATATTGTATTTAGAGACAAGTTTCTCATTTCTTTCATTTGGTCATTTATCTGAGTAGACTTAGGTATTTTCAAAGTTCTATCCATTACACTACTGAATTCTGCACTTTCTAACATGGGAATATATATTTTACACCCCTAGTAATTCACTCATAAAGAATACTGCAGACACCATGACATACTAAAATTTTCATTCCATTAGTTGTTTCAAAAATACTTAACATCCTGAGCTTTTTCTTTTTTTCTTTTTTTTTTTTTTTTTGGTTTTTTCGAGACAGGGTTTCTCTGTGTAGCTTTGCGCCTCTCCTGGAGCTCACTTGGTAGCCCAGGCTGGCCTCGAACTCACAGCGATCCGCCTGGCTCTGCCTCCCAAGTGCTGGGATTAAAGGCGTGTGCCACCAACGCCCGGCATCCTGAGCTTTTTCTTATTGAAAGTTTCTTTTAAAGGAAAAAGAATGCATAACTGAACACTGGCACCAAAATTAAAGAAGCGATCTTAAGACATTTGCTTTGGGGCTTTTTAATTTTTCACACATATCTTTCTTCGTATTATGTAACTGTGTGTGTGCATATGGGCCAGTGGGTAGGAATCAGAGGACAACTTGCAAAAGTCAGTTCTTTCTTTCCACCATATAGGTACCAAGGATCAACTATGGGTTGCCAGACTTGACACCAAGCACCTTTACCTGCTGAGCTACCTCCTGGGCCTTATATTATGGTTTATAAAGATGTGTGTGTCTGCTTTGGCATGGTCATACATGCCCATAATCTCAGGCCAACCAACTTATAGTGTTCTACATTCATAGAAACATAAATACTGAAAACAAAGAAAGGGAATTATTGAGATTAAATACCACTCTTTTAAAACATTAAAAACTTATGAGAGAATCTTGAACTAATTATCTTATCACCACCATACACAAGTGATTTAAACACACACACACACACACACACACACACACCTTTTTGGAAAAAAAAATCCATAAAAGATTATTTGATAGTATCTTTCCAGTAATAAGTAATTACTTATTATCCAGTAAGGTAATATTTCTAATAAAGAAAAGAATCTAAAATTTCTAATTTTAACAATAAATAATTCTCAAATTAGAAATAACAGCAGAAATCTAACAAATTCACAATAATTTAGGATAGTCTTGGTGGCGCATACCTGTAATCCCAGCACTCAGGCTTACACAGGAGGTTTCTGAGTTTGAGGTCATCTTAAGCTATAGAGCAAAACCTTATCTCCAAATAAAAATGATTAAAAATGATCGTGAGAGCAAGGCTTAGTGCAACCTCTGTGGTATGTAATTTTTCAAATATCTAACAAAACTACAAATTCATAAATTCATTGATACTGAGACTATACTTATAGCAAAGCATTCATAAAATTTTTAAATGTATAAAATAATTGATTTTTTTACATCCAAGTGCTTACTATCTGCTAACAAGCTTTCATGTTAATACATTTAATTTACCCAAGAGTCTCATGAGAATGTATTATTCTTTCTCTCAATGTACAGATGAGAAAACTAAGACCTCTAATAGCAATTTGCAAACAGATTTTGCAAGCAATTGATCTACTTTGGCAGACTGGCTATGACTAACCACTACTTGTTCTTAATTATTAAGGGCTCCATTAAACTGTCAAAATACATTAATGTCATCTAGGATTGATAGAGAATAATGTGCAGAATATATTTGCATATTCCAAAAGATACTGAAATATACACTATATATGAAAATATTACTAAAAAGTTATGTAGTAAGCTGAAAAATCTGATTACCTTCAGGAATAAGAAAACATGTGATTAACATTTGAGAAGGTAAGAAATATATAACATGTTTCTGAAACAACTCTAAGGATATATTACTCAAAACAAAATATATATAAATACATAAAAAATTTAAATACTAATCAGTAGAATAAATCCTTTTTTAAAAGATTTATTATTATTATTATTATTATTATTATTATTATTTTTTAATGTGAGTATCTACATGTACACTAGGTGCATGCCTGGTGCCTGCAGGGGCCACAAGAGGATGACAAATCCCCTAGACTGGAGTTACAGATGGTTGTGAGCCATCAAGTGGGCATGGGAGAACTGAACCAGGTCCTCTGCAGTTAACCAATGACCTATCTATCTCTACAGTGTTGCTCCTGGCTCCACTTTTATTTAATTTTTAAAAGATTAAGAAAATTTGCCAGTTGGTGGTGGCGCACGACTTTAATCCCAGCACTCAGGAGGTAGAGGCAGGAGATCTCTGTGAGTTTGAGGCCAGCCTGGTCTCCAGAACAAGTTCCAAGACAGGCTCCAAAAGCTACATATAGAAACCTTGCCTCAAAAAAACAAAACCCCAAAACCACATACACACAAAAAGGTAATTCTTACTAATTATAGATACAGAATGTTTGTCACAGGTCATGTGTAGAAACTTTGGCCTACTGTTATTTGTGCTGTTTTGGAAAGTGCAAGAAATTTTAGAATGTGAGGTCTAACATGAGCAAAAAGGTCACTGTAGTTGATCTGGGGGGATATACATTCCTCTGGCCTCTTATTTTCTCTTTCTCTGCTTCCTGAATGCCATGATGTAAACAGCCTATATCATACATTTCTACTGCTATTACACATTCAATGCCTTACCTAAAAGTAACAGAGACAAATGACCATGAACTGAAAATTCTGAACGTTTATATCAAACTAAATCTTTCCTGGCTGTAATGAAAAGTAAGAATGAGCTGGGCGGTGGTGGCGTACTCCTTTAATCCCAGCACCCGGGAGGCAGAGGCCGGCAGATCTCTGTGAGTTTGAGGCCAGCCTGGGTTACACAGTGAGTTCCAGGAAAGGTGCAAAGCTACACAGAGAAACCCTGTCTCGAAAAAAACAAAACAAAAAAAATAAGAATGAAGGGTTATGACTACAACAAAAGCTCACTATTGAGTTCAGAACCACTTAGAACAGGTTTGTGGAAGAAATCTGGAAGGGTTCAGGCTAGAGGCCTAAAACGATGTAAGAAATACAAATTGGGAGGTTTTAGTGGCAACTGAGAAGACCAACATACTGAGTGGAATGTGGAGAACAATGACTGTTCATGAGGAAACAGGACTCTACTTGTGAATTAGACTATATCATGTTATATAACACACACACACACACACACACACACACACACACACACACACACACCCTGTATATGTTTTGTAATTTAAAGATGACAGAATAATAATTTGGTGTAGAGAAGTTCAAGGGAACTCAGAATTCAGGTGGTTGCCTAGGTATTGTTAGTTTAGTAGTTGTTGATGAAAATGGGGGGGAGGGGAGAGACAATTGAAATGTCTTAGAAAACTTCGGTCAGTGAAAAAAATTAAAAACCTGTAAATTGGGATTAACATTGCCCATTCAGAAAAGATTTGACAAACACTCTGCACCTGGACAATAGGACTATCTTGAAGGCATTTCAAGAATAAGCCAGTTCTCACATAAGGCAAACTCAGGGATAATGTAAACTTCATCTCAAAGGCTCTCCCTTAAGAGCTTTGCAAGGGAACACTGCTCACATAGAACCATCTAGAAGTTGTTTCCTCAAGATTACTTTACCATGTTCAGTTGCCCACGCATTCAAGAGACTGTTGCAACCACAGTCTAAGCCTGGTTATGACTCAAGCTGTAGAATACCAATGATCCATAGAACACAGTGCTGGTTCTTCAAGAATGCAGGAAGAAAGACTACAGAATCATAGACACATCCATCCACATTTCAAAGAAAATCCAGGAAGGTTGGACAATTTGTGACAAGTCTGTAATTCCTGCATGTAGCACCTAAGAAGGGTTGTACGAAGCTAAGAGAATGAAGCTAAGATGCAATCAAGATGCCAGGATTTGGGATATTGGTAGTGGAAAACTGTAGGTAAAGTTGAATCAGAAAAAGGTGGGGAGAGGCAGGAGAAGGGAGTGGAGATAGAGAGGAAGACAGGCTAGGGAAGAGAGGGGAGGGAAGGGGAGGGAGAATGGGAGGAAACTGTGAGCTACCAAAATGCAAGACTGCAGGGGTGGAGCTTCCCCAGTACAATGAACTTTGTATTGTGCCATTATGTGCCTGGAAGTCAGATATGGAACTACAAGATTAAGCATTTGCCCAGCTGGATTTCAGGCTTACTTTAGTCCCATCTACTTTCTAGGCTCCTATACCTATCTTTTTTAATGGAATTGTTTGCTCTATGCCACTAAATGTTGTAAGAACAGAACTTTCTTTTTGATAGTAAGGGTACTAAGAGGAAAGACTCAGGACTTGGATATTTGAGCAACACTGGAAATGGCATCACTACAGTGCCTCCTCAGAAATGAGACTAACCACATTATGAAATCACCGTATGGGGGAAAGGGTAGAAGGATACAGTTTGAATAGGATATGTCCCTCATATGCTGAAACCTTGATCTGCAGCTTGGGGAGCTATTTTAGATTTATTAAAAATTCTAGCAGGAAGTAGATCACTGAGGGTGTTAACTTTGGAGTTATATCTTGCTCTGGGCCCTTTCTGTTAACACTCCTGTCTAATTTCTGGCCTCCATGAACTAAGCAGCCTTTGCTACAATTGTCAGCTGACATATTCTGCTTTTCTTAGATTTCAAAGAAGTAGTCACCCAACCATGAACTAAAACAATGAACTAAACCATGAACAAAAATAAATCTTTCCTGACTTTCATTTCACAGCAAGGGAAGTAACACTAACAAAATGTATAAAAAGGCACCAGTGGAGTCTTTATTAATGTGTGCACATTGAAGGGTAGAAGTATGAAAACCAAACACAAGTTTACCAGAACACAAAATTGTATGGTTTCTTATTATCATATGAAAAAAGATGAATTAAAAAAGCTCAAAACTAAAAGTGAAACATATCCTTTAATAATTATCACTATGCACAATAATAAAGGTTAGTGATGACAATAATAATCACAACATTGAGGAAAAAGAAGTTACATTTCTTTGGAATACACTTTGGTTACAAGATCTTTGAAATAATACATGGTAGTGTTTTTCAGCTCCACTAGTTATTAGCTACGGGACACTGCAAAAAATGTACATAATCTCTAGAAACTCAAATAACTTTTTTTTAGTTAACTGCCTTTTTTGTTTTTTCCCTGTATATGACATGACTTCATTCTTATTACAGCTGAAAAAAAATCCTGCTGCGTGGTACGTAGACTTTCAAGTCTTTTGTGTAATGTCTCAAAGTGGCAGAGTTGGGTTATATAGTAGTCAGTCAGTCTCTCTCTCTCTCTCTCTCTCTCTCTCTCTCTCTCTCTCTCTCTCTCTCTCTCTCTCTGAGTCTGCATTCCCAAGAGAGTATATAAGGGCTCCCATTTGTCCACTTCCTTGTCAATATCTGCTATGTTTTCTTGATGACTGACATGACTGGAATGAGATGGAATCTCAATGCATACTTCATTTGCATTTCCCTAATGGAAAACCATACTAAAATTTGTTTTTATGTTTATGAGGGCCATTTGTAGCCCATCTTTTGAGAGCTATGTGTTCATTTCACTAGTCTATTACGTGACTAGGTTGTTTGAGATATCTAACACTGAAGGTGAGGATAGGGCCACAGCAAAGAACTTTAATTCGTAGATCCTGGAGAGTGTATAGCACATTGAAGTTTAAAATATTTGCAGAAAAAAAAAAACATAGAAAAGTCTTTGACATTGTGTCTGCAGTTCATAAAAAGTTCATTCAATCCTGAGCTGCCAACTTCAGCCACTCTATTTTTACCATTGCTTAACTTGAAGTCCATAAAGTGACAGGACATTTACATGGGTTGCTGGTTTTGGTAAAACTCTTAGTACCTCCCTAGAACATAATGGAACTCGGATCTCTACTTATGTGTATTTCCAGGTTAAAATAGTGTTTGGAAAATGAGGCCTGCCTTTTTTTTTCTCAGAACCAGAAAGTCTTTGCAGTGAATGTCTAACCACTCTTACCTACAGTTTTCACATCCAGAGAAGAGGGGATTAGGCTCAACAGAACTAGATACCCTTATCCAAAATACCTTATATTTACCAAATTAAAGAGAATGGAATGAAGAAGTAAGCAGAAGAAACATGGAAACCAGTAAACTGTCTCACAGGTATATATGTAAACCTTATTATAGTCTGGAGAACTGGAATTGTCGTCTTTGATGCTTCTTGCCCATTTTAAACTTTACTTCCCCTAGGTCCGATGTTAGCCACAGTAGGAACCTTAACCTTTGTATCTGTCCAACTAAAAATAAAAGTGCATAAAGGTGACAGTTACATAAAGAAATAAAAGATAGGCGACTAAACACAGGCAAATTCTTGCTATACTTGATAGTATAACAGTATTTCAAACAACATCTTAATTTCTAGTTTTTATGATATAACATTGCATACTCAGAACTACTGACACCTAGGTATGATGAAATATACTAACACTGTCTAGTACACTAGCAAAAAGCATTCCAAACAGTAAAGGCCTTTCAAGTATTCTATGTACGAATCAGCCTTTTGTTTAAAAGATTAGAGTTACAGATTCTAAATAAATATTACCTGACATTGTGATGTTGAAGGGATCTACAATCATATGACAGAACCAACTTTTGTTAGAATCTCTCTTTCCCTTTCCTCCCTCCCTCTCCTCACCCCTCGTTTCTCTCATTTTTACTTTATCTAGACCCATATAGACGAATCAAAATAAAAGAGAAAGATTGCTGACAAGTATCAATGAACTGGTAGAGGAAACCTTAGGAAAAGGGAAGTAGTTCTAAACTATTAAAACTAACAGGGATTCACTAAAGAAAAACCCACATATAGTAAATTCAGGGCTTACTACTTATACGGTAACGCAGTGACTAAAAGGGGAAGCTGGGAGAAATGCAGAAAAAAGGGCACTTCCTCTGGTTGCTTTCCAACAAACATTTCAAACAAAATTCGTTAAGTATCTTGGGGTGCACGTGAACTACCTGGGTTATGTATGAATGGGGGAAAATAAAACATTATTATGATAATATTTTATAAAATAGGTATTATTTTATAATGTCATAAAAGTCACTGATGGGTCTGTCTCTAGATGGCAGTCTATACTTTGTAACACTGCTAGTTAAAAATATGAACACATTCCTTCCTTGGTAAGTATGAAGATGGTTATACATTATATTGGTAAATTAGCATTTGTTTAGGTTCACTGAGAAACTGGCTCTGTTATGTGGGTTCTCCCAGCCATCCCAATGGTTCAGACCCAAACATGTTTGTCTCAAAGTATCCTCCAAAGTCCCTTCTCTGGGAATGGGCTGGGTCTCCTAACTGTGACAGGAAGCAGAGAACAGCAAAACAGCACAAGAGTAAAATATTACTATTATTACCTCATGCCATAAGAAGTACTGCAGTGACTAAGAAAAGCTGAAGTTCAGCCATGGGAAGTTGAGTTATAAAGAGAACTGAATCAAGAACTTCAGGGGACTGTATGAACTTTCCCAAGTGGTTCCACTTGGATGTTATCTCTGTTAGAATTTGTTTTACTTGGAAGCATCACTCAAAAGGATATTCTGCTGTACCCAGGACTCTACTAAGAATTCTAGCTGACTGCCTTAAAGGGACTTCTCCAATTTCTAAATTAGTACCCACCCATAAGATGTTCCAGTCCTCCTTCCTCCTCCTCCCTTTCCCTATTTATCCCTTAATAAACCTGCTAAAATGATGGCCAAACTTTGGACCACACAAAACAGTGATAGATAAAATAAGTGTACAAAAAGGAAAAAAAATCACATATTGGCATGTAATGTGTGATTATAAGTTATCTAGTCTTTCAGGACTGTACAAGGGACACTATATCTACATAGAATAGACAACTCACTAAATGTTAATTTAGCAAATTTTAAAATTTGGTTGACTGGTGATAGGTAATCCAGGCCTGAAAGCAAACATTGTCCTACAGATAGTCAAAGATACTCAAATATTTTCCCCAAATCTTAAAACAACCCCATCTTCAGTGCTCAAGATCTTTACATAAGAGACAAAAGAAATGATAAATTTATATTTTAAAACGTCAGTAAACTCCCTGTTCTCTGCTTCTAAAATGGTTCAAAACAAGTTTAATACTCCATAATACATAAACCCGTATTAAAATTCTAGGATTATATGATAGCATGAAAAGTAAATGTACCAGAATGTGGGTCCAAACACAAGCATGGGAAAAGAGACAAAAATATCCCCTAGGTGTCTTCTAGGAACAGAGTGTTGTAGAAGAATATACCCTCATCATATGCTCAGTCTGATAGCCAAAAAGAAAAACCAACCTAGAATCCCACGCATAGACCCCTAGGTCCAATCCAACCATAGGCCAGAAGGACATTCTTAACTTTGCCAGGTACCACATGGTATCCTGTGACAATGACTCCAGGCAGAAACCCCTTGAACCAGTTGGTCACACCATATACCAAGACCTTCCACACCCAAGGCATCCTTCAAATGACCCCAGATAGCATCTCACACACCTTCACAAGAGGATAGCATGACATCCTGCTTCCTGTATCCATGAAGCACTGCCAATTTGCACTGTGACCCCTAACCCTGTCACTCAAGGACCATCTATAGAACCTAGACATAGTACCTAGATAGTCCTCTAAAGAATTCTGGACATTAGCAGAGTAATATTCTAAACCTACAGAAGGACTGCCCCTAAAATGAAAAGTCAAATTTTTCCCTAGCTGAGCTGGGAACACTTCAGAAACCCCATTCAAATATTAAGAGTTGCCTCCCAAATTGTATCCAGAGCACCATGTACCTAATCCACAATCTGACAAAATATGGTAATAACTAACACTCTTTTAACAAAGGTGAGACCAGATAGCCAGGCCAATAAACACCACCAATAACCTAACTCCAGATGCCTAGATCCCATCGCAAAACACATATGCAATAACACACACACACACACACACACACACACACACACACACACACACACACCAGTTCGTCTCCTCCAGAAATTTGAACCACCCAGTGTTGATACTCCCTGAGAAAAGCAACTTAGTTAACACATAAGACAATTTCACAACGCAGATCAATAACCATTATAAGAATTTTTTGTTTGTTTTGTCCTATTCTGATTTGTTTGGTTTTATCTTTATTATTGTTATTATTATTATTATTTTAGATGTTTGTTTATATTCTAATAAGAAAGTGTAGATTTGGGTGGGTGGGAAAGTGGGGGGGGGGTGCTGGGGAAGTGGAAACTGTGATCAGAATGTACTGTATAAAAAAACCACTTTGAACTTAAAAAAAAAAAGACAATGATTTCGAAACACCAATTATAAAAATATATTCAAGAAACTCAAAGAGAATATAAATAAATGCCAAGATGAAGACCACAAAAGCAAAAACAGCTGAATAAAATAATGAAAAATAATGAAGGTGTGAAAATAGAATTGAATAAAGAGAATCTCTAAAGAAAAGGCAAGCTTCAATAAAATGCAAAAACAAAAACTCAGAAAGTCAAACCAAATATTCAAAGGAGAGCCTCACCTACAGACTAGATCAAGTGGAAGAGAGAATATCAGGTCTTAAAGACAAGTTAGAAGAACGGGATCACACAATTCAAAAGAAAACATTAAATCTAAGAAAATCCATGAAAGGAACATGAAAGGACTCTGGGACACTATAAAAAAATAAACCTATAAATCATAGGTATAGAAGAGAAGAAACACAGTCAAAGGCATAAGAATATTTTCAACCAAATCACAAAAGAGAACTTCCCAAATCTAAGGAAGGAGATGCCTATCAGGGTAAAAGAGCCATACACAGAACACCAAACAGACAGGACCGGAAAACAAGCTCCCCACTGAAAATAATATGTATTAGTATCTTTTCAATTAACCCTAATAATTCTCATTTCAATAAAACATTAAATGTACTGAAACAAAGAAATAAAATTAACCATCACACTCATTTTGTCAAAAATGAAGATAGACAAAAATGAATGGTAAAATTTATGATAAAAAATTCATAAATAGTAATTCTCAGTTTTCCTTGAAGATTTTGAAAGAGATACAGAAATGTGTTCCTATTTAGACAGGTAACACTGACCAGGAAAAGAAGAGTAAGTACCCTTAAAACATATACTAACCATCTACTCTGCTAAAAATGATCCAAACACAATTCCAGGGGCAGGTGAAATTACACTGCTGAACTGACAGGTTCAATAAACAGCATTTATTTTACAACTGTGTACCTCGACATCCTGAACACTGGATAAAAAAGTTGATTAAATCCAGAAGTGCGATGTCCCTGTCTTGTTTATATGATTCAATCCAGTCATCCACCACGGACTGTAGAAAAAAAATACAAAAATAATTTAAAAACATTAACAATACACTAAACAGATTTTTTTAAAGTTTGTGTGTATGTGAAATTAATTGAGACAATCGCTTACCTGAAGCTATTGTTCTGTTGTCAAATAAAAGCAGACCTCTCTATTTATAAGGCTAATAAGAGGTTCATCACTAGAGCTCAAAGATTTATTTACAATAAAGCAAAATACAAAGTTGACATTAAAAATCCCATCGAGGTTACTAACTATTAAACAAACATTTTAAAACTTATGTGATAAATATCAAAATTCACTTATACATAGATACGAGATTTCTAAGTTCAGCAAACTTAATCCATTAGTAGCGTACACAAAGAATGCATACCAAGTGTAACAAACATGTTTTTCAGTAATGTAAGGATGGTTCAGTATTTGTAAATTAAATAACTGAATCAAAATTATAAGAAGAAAAATTGCT
The DNA here is from genome assembly GCA_902168425.1 of Peromyscus attwateri. Lineage (NCBI taxonomy): Eukaryota > Metazoa > Chordata > Mammalia > Rodentia > Cricetidae > Peromyscus > Peromyscus attwateri. The sequence goes on from CABHPP010148684.1 coordinate 21,657, forward strand.
GTACTACTAGATCTCAAAGTGTCTAATAAAATCACTGACATCAATAGTCCCCAAAATTTTTACTGATAAAATGGGGCTTATAGAGAGTTCTGCTTTAAAAAAGACAAAAACTAAATGATTTTACTGTTGAAATCCTTAAGCTACTTCAAAAAACCAGGAAAGGTAACCATTCAATATAGCTATTATATCTGTATGAAATGCCAACATTAGTGAAACACTGGTAAAAAGCAGTGGCAGGTAATAAAAATACCAAAATCTAACTTTCTTCAATGGTGTACCTACTTACAAGTTGTTCATGATCTCCCCACTCATGTTTAATTCTATTATGTAATCCTAATTAATCTCTGCTTCACCAAAAAGGGAGGGGACCCCAGGGGAGGGAAAGGAAGAAGAAGAGGGGAGGGAAAGAAAAAAGTTGCATAGTGATTAGCTTGGAAGATGATAGGATCAAGAGCAGTGACGATAATGGTAGACAAGGATTATCTGATTATATACACAAAGAAAACTGTCAGAACCAAAGCCAGGCAGTGGTGGCACATTTCTTTAATCCCAGCACTCAGGAGGCAGAGGTAGGCAGATCTTTTTGAGTTCAAGGCCATCCTGGTCTACAGAATGAGTTCTAGGACAGCCAGGGCTACACAGAGAAACTGTCTCAAAAAATGGGGGAAAACAGTATCAAAATGATATTCATCATTATATATATGTAAAATAAAAACAATTATAATAAGAGGACCAAAGTCTCCAAAATGATCCAGCAGATTAGTAACAATGACAAGATAGCTAGCTAAAAATTCATGTACAAAATAACTTCATAAAATTAGCATTAGTTGGAAAACTAGACTGCAACCAAATACAGATGTAAAACTTCTAGAGAAAAATAAATTTTATAAGTCACACAGCATACAGAAAATAAGTATAGAAAGAAGTATCATGTCCTGAATGCCTTTTAAAGATTTAGTATTAGATCAATAAAGTCTGTTTATCTAATATTAAAAAAAAACCCTAACATCTTAATTGCCATTCTAATTAAAATTGCTTGGGATTTTATTGAGCAGAAGTGGATATATAGCTTCAAAGAAAATGTATAAAATAAAAAAAAATTTAATTGTTCACCAAAATTAATTTATATGAAATGACATGCATAAAATTAAATTACATATTGAGGAAATTCTACAAATGCAGATGTATAATCGGAACCGGATAAGAACATAAAACATTTCCAGAATTGAAACATCTTCTCAACCTCCCTTCTCATAGGTAACCCTCTCCAGCCCCAAAGTGAACTATTATAGTGATGTTTGTAACCAAAAATTAGTTTGAGATGAATAATTTTTAAAGTTCATATAAGGTATGCAACATCCCTTCAAGAAAAACTGTATCAGAAACATGTATTCATCCACATGTTGTTCTTGGTGGTGGTGGTGATGGTATGTGTGCGTGTGTGTGAGTGTGTGTACATGCGTGTGTGTTTTCTATTTCTTTTTAAGACAGTTTCTGGTGTCGCTATGCAGCACTGGCTGGCATGGAATTTGCTGTGCAGAACAGGATGGCCTTGAAGACCTTTGCCTGCTTAGTGCGGTGATTACAATCATGTTTTAACAATTTCTGTTTGCATTGTTTATTGTCTGCTTTTCAATGTCAGTGATTTCTTTCATTGCAAAAACAAATCAATTTGTTTCCTAAACTTGATATATTAATGGTATTTCCAAATTAGGAGTATTACAAACCAAATTATTATGAACATGACTATATACACCCTTTGCTGTTGGTATATTTTTTTCTATTTTAAACATACCTAGCAGACTTGTTAATACACAGAATAAACATAAGATCTCATAGTTTCTTTCGTATTGCTGTGATTAAAAAAAAAATACCCTAAACTAAGAGAAAAAGGGTCATTTGCTCACAGTATTGTTTCAGTACATCATTTCAGGGAAGACAAAGCAGGAGGAACTTGGCCCATCTACTCACATTACATTAACTGTTAAATACAGAGAGCAACGAATTAAATACACATATACTACTGCTCAACTTGTCCTCGTCTTGACTCAGTTTAGGGCCCAGTCCATGAAATGGTGCAACTAGCATTCAGGATGACTCTTCAGAACTTAATACAATTATGAAAATCCCTTACAGGCATGTCCACAGACCAACCCAAGCCAAGCAATTCCACATTCAGATTCCTTTCCAAGATAATCCTAGAATGTCTCAAGTGGACAATTAAAACCAACAATCACACAAGTATTACCAGATTATGCAAAACCAAACCAAAACATGTAAAGCAAATATAGTCAGTTTTATTCTACCAATAATGAAAAAGATCCAGTAATGTCTGGTTTCTAAAGGTCTCATGTCAATACAAATACTATATATTTTCAATCCTTTTAACTTAAACTACATGGTTGGTTATGGTTTTCCTTTCAGGACTCCCTATTGAGAAGAACCTTCTTTCAAATGAAGAGAAGATTTTCTGACTTAAAACTGCCCTCTACCTTGTTCACCCTTGATGCAGGGAGGAGGGCTGGGTCCTGCCTCAACTGAATGTACCAGCTTTGCTGTCTCCCCATGGAAGAATTTACCCTTTTGGAGGAGGGGATGAGTGATGGGTGGGGATGGGGGGCGGGTTAGGTGGGGGTGGGAGAAGGGATGAGAGGGGGATCTGTGGTTGGTATGTAAAATGAATAAAAAAATTTTTAAATAAAAAAATTAATAAAAAAATTGTCCTCCTGCATCATCACATTCATGCCTAAGCAGTTTTGTTTTAAAAGTTAACAAAACATTAGATTATGGTGATAACAGAGGTTAAAAACCTCAGCTCTACTTAATGTGGCAGGCACTATGAGCTAAAAGTGAGAACTAGAAGAGGACAGAGCTGTCTAAGTGTGGCTTTTAAGATACAAAGTCCAAGTCAAAAACAAAAACAAAAATTAAAAAAAAAAACAAAAACGCTTTATGGCACCAGGCGGTGGTGACACACACCTATGATCCCAGCAGAAGCTGGTGAATCTCTGAGTTCAAGACCAGCCTGGTCTACAGACCAAGTTCCAGGACAGCCAGGGCTACACAGAAAAACTCTGTCTCAAAAAACAAAACAAACAAACTTAAAAAGCATTATGGTATAGGTAATAAAATGGAGTATAAAGGTCATTTCTATAATGGCCTAGCATTGTGAAGGAACACTGTACATGGTTACATTACTTTTTAATTCCCAAAGTTATCGCATCAATTTATGCTATTATGATTTACATACAAATCCCCAAAGCATTATGGAAGATTGAAGGAGACTGTAGCACTGAAACTTGTAGCACAAGTATGAAAACTTACTAGAAACCCACTGAATACAGAATACATCAGAAATAATGGATGAACAACCAAAAAAAGTACCATACAGAGAAAACTTAAGCTATCACAAAGGAGATAATTCAATCTTAGAAAGGAAAAACTAATTTTATAAATAAAATATGCTGAAATAATAGGCTAACTTATCCAGAAATGCATGAAATTATGCCACTGAAAGCTCAGAGGCAAGTGTGAAGTGACAGGATTCTAAGTAACTAAAGCCCAGAGAGCAAACATCGATGTCTGTGTGGATTTTGAAGCATTATCAAGTGTTGATATAAAGAGGAAAGAAAGCAAAGAAAAAGAGTCCTGGGGGGGGGGGCATGTATCTATACAAGACACCTCACAATCAAATTGCTGAAAGGGTGTAAGAAAGAGGAAAAGTCTTATACAGCCAGAAGGTACATATGGGGGAGCAAATGAAAAAAATCAAGGCACATCTCACATTAAATACAATGTAAGCTCATGAATAATTAATAAAATATTTTAAAAGAAAAATCTACACAGGATTATTTTAATCTAAACCATATAAAATATATCTTTCAAATAAAAGAAAGATGAAATTTTGCAGAATTTCTGGGCATGGTGATGTACACCTGTAATCCCTGAGGTCAAAAGGATGAGGCAAGAGGATGTGAATTTGAAACACCCTGGTTCTCAACTGAGATATCTTGTCAGGATGGGCAGACTAGGCTAAATATCTAAATGAAAAAAAGAAGAGGTGTGTGTGTGTGTGTGTGTGTGTGTGTGTGTGTGTGTGTGTGTGTATTATGTCTAGATTGTTTTATCTGTGCAAATTTTGGAAGGAAGAATAAATGAGGTCAAGAAGTATATTATGGATGTTACAGTAACCCCACAAAATGTTATCCTCTAGAAATGACAGAGAGGCTATACTACCATGATGTCACATCAACATGGCTTCCTAAACAAGACCTGAAAAAATATAACACCAATGACTATGCTAATATGGAAGGGAGAACTCTCATGGAGTCTCAAGCCTAGACAAGTAAGAGGCAGCTAAGAAATACTGAGAGTAGGAGGAATAATTTTCCTCAGGGAAAAGCCCCAAACTAATGTCTAAAACCAAGTGGTCAGCTATGAAATCATATACACAGGCATAACATTACATGGCTTGAACAGATTGGGTTGCAGTTATATATTTAGAAATATATATACACATGTGTATATAACAACAATCAAGGAAACAAAGGCCATGAATTTGGGGGGAGGAGGGCTTGGGAAAGGTTGGAGGAATGAAAAGGAGGGGGAAAGCATCATAATTACATTATAATTAAATTATTTTAAAATCCTCCTCTTAAAAAAAAAACCCTCCCTATGAGGTTTGACAAAGGAGGAAAAGCTTTCTTTGAATCTACTTTATTCATCTTATTCACAGGCTATACATTATACATATGTTGTTTCATTCAAAAGTTTTTCTTTTATTTTCATGTTTCAAAAAATCATAGGATATTTTAAAGAATTTCCAAGGGCAGCCGCCTGACTCATCATTATTCAGATGGAATAAATTACATATTTCAAAGAGAGGTACACTGCTGAGAGAATTGATTAAATATCATTCAAATAAACAATAAAAAGTTACAGATGGCTATATGTGCAATGCATCTGAAAAATGTGCAGTTGACATGGGAGATATGTCTTTTAAAGATTATTCTAGGATTAGCCAAACATATATTTAAGACATACAGCACAAAAACTACAATTTTTACAGTATAGGCTATTTCATTACACAAACTTACTTTCCACACTTATATATTCCAGGATGATGCAATATTTTGAGGCAACAGCAAAATAGTTGAATGAATACATATAAAGCTCCTTCAGTTGGTGAGAAGAATTCATAAATGAATGGAGTTTTATACCATTTATCACTTCTAATTGAATTAACCTTGATATAATATTACAGTAAGCCAACTGGGATCCTCTCTATGGGGTGAAAGAAAATGAGGAGTGGAAAAACAGCAGTCTAGAAACAGCACTGTAACAGTAGCTAAGCCAGTTTTTTCTTCAAATAATCCACCAAAGCCCACTTCCATATACCGGCATTCAGTCTACCACCAACATTCAGTTTTCCATTACTTTTTCACTTATAAATATGAGACATGAAGGATGTCATTAACACAATGAACTCTATATACAAAAGAAACAGTAATTATTAGCTTTGTTATACAAGCCATTTATTCTCTGGAAGACAACTAGATTAGATAAATTCTTGCCAACTTTCTGCTCCCTTATACTGTATTATTGCACCAATACTCAAAACAAAACAAACAAACAAACAAAACCCTTGCCTTTTATGACAGTCATGATGGCAACTATCTGTAATTCTACCACTGGGGAGGCTGAGGCAAGAGATTTATGATTTCAAGGACAACCTGGGCTACAAAAGGCCAGCTTAAGCTATACAGTGACTCCCATTTCAAAATTTTTCAGCTTGTCTAAGAGTCTGCAAATTTCAGTACAATCTTTCCATTCCTTCTCTTTGAGCCCAATAGTTGATATGATCATTGATACTTTGTGATTATCAAGAACATTGACTACAATTTACAAAATGAACTAACTATGTAATACACACAAAAAGGCATTTGAATGAGTAAAAACAAGCTATAATAAAAACATAAAAACAAAAGATATGCTGTGCAAAATTGACCATAAGAAATTTGATATGGCTATATTAATATCTGACAGGACAGAAATAAAGGACAAAGAACTTTATCAAACAAAGATTTCTAAAGGAAGAGCATATTCATTAGAAAACTGTAACAGGGGTTGGGGATTTAGCTCAGTGGTATAGCGCTTGCCTAGCAAGGGCAAGGCCCTGGGCTCGATCCTCAGGAAAAAAAAAAAAAAAAGACAGAAAAAGCAAGGCTCGATTTAAAAACAAACAAACAAACAAACAAAAACTGTAACAATCCTAAACTTGTATATACTAAATAACAAGAGCCTCAAAATACATGAAACAAAGTTGAACTGTTGGAAGAAATAAGGAGAGTCACAATCATAGCTGAGATTATTTCTTTCACCCATCTCTTGGTAACTGATAAAAGCATAAAAAAAAAAAACCCACAAAAAGCATTGAGTATAAAGAAGATAAAAATAACATTACCAATAAATACGACCTGGTTGATATGCACAAAACAAAACTGACTACTACAGAATAGACATAGAATTCACAAAAGAACACTGTAACCCAGATATCTATATGGATTGTCTCTATTTCTAGGGTAGAAAAAAAGTATCCAGGACAATTCTGATTACCCATTTCTAAGTTTATTTAAATAGGATTATAGACACACAATTATTCCGGAACCTAAACTACAATTCCACTGATTTTTCTTCTACCATCAGTAGAAAATAAAAATCATTAAAAAAAAAAATCTTTTCACAGAAAAGTTTTCTAAGTCACATTTGGAAATGGTACATATTATTTCAGCTAACACTTAACAAGTATGTGTTAAGTTGGTATATCTGGATTAAGAGAAGTGAAGAAATGTTTCTCTGCCAGTAGCATCCCTGAATTTTCTTTATATGAAGTAAAATAAAAAATAAAAATTTGATACATAGATATTTTTCTGCCAAAATCAACCCTTCTGGCTACTGATATTACATGCACTCTTCCTGTCAATGAAAATAAGTTAAGTACTGTGGGTATTAGACTTGACTTTATTTAAATGAATATAAAGAAGTGTTTCACTAAATTATAATTTATTAGCGTGGTAGAATAAAATGTTGCTAGAACTATTAGCACTAATGATAAAATGTTTTTTCACAGTAAGTATAATGTATGTAATTCTATTTTTAAAACAAATTTACATGCAGAGACATGCAAGAAGACATCAAAAGTTCAAAGAATAACACTCATGTTTTATGTTCTCAAATCACCCAAAGTACTATTAATCTAAGACTTAAAAACATAAAGGTCATAAAGAGGTACCCAAAACATTTACTACAGGTGACAAGAATGACATTTTTCTATAATTATCTTACTGTACTAGAGGACAGAATAAAAATCAGTATTATGCCTTTTTCCTAAGGAATTTGAGGAGATTAGGAAGAAAAATGTAAAACTTGAGAGAGAAAACAAAGCCAAAGCTATAAGGAGAATATATGTGAGAAACAGTCTGAGAGTAGCAGTTAAATGTTGAATCTTACCTTAAGGTCCCTATTAGCATAACCATCAATTCAGTCCACCCATCTGTGCAGTCTACACTGAGACCTTAACTCTGTCAATATTCATTTTTCTGTAAACTATTTCATAGGGTTAAGTAGGCAAGAATAGACAGAATTAATATTCTATAGTGATGCTAAAGAGTAGATTCATTTGCTTTGCAACAAGACAAACAGATGATCAAGATAACATTGTAGCTTGCAAACTCAAGATCCTACTTTAACCTTACGTCATATTTAAAGCAATGTTTTAGCCCTGATGCACACTGAAACCCATGAACACATCTCTCAACATTAACATTAGAAGAACTTGAGCTATCTTAGCTTCTGGGACTCAGTTGTTTTTCTTAATCATTAACCTAAGCCACAGTCTATGTAGCGCCTCAAGAGAAACTAGCTGTGTGACATTTCCTTGTTCTTATTTTCTATGCTCTGCAGTCCCTGCTTTAGCAGGGGCAGAGGCAATACCACATTTTGCTTTTACCTATATTAGTTTTTCCACTAAGTTAACCTTTATCATAATCTCTTACTATATTTACTAAAGATAATTTCTGCCCTTAGCTTACTGACACAAAAACTGTTGATGAGTGGGTATGCACCCTGAGGATTTAAAATAGAGCTGACTGGTTGTTTTTCATATATAAAACTTTAGATTTCTGATTCCTTTAAGATTTTTTATAAGATTACCTTTTGAGATGACCAAAGTGATTGTTCCTTATTTTGTAACCACAAAATACAGCCTGCCATTAAAAGAATTGGCTAAGAAAAACACCTTGCTTACTTATACTCTGATAATGTATAACAAGTTGCTAGGGTATGAATGTATGTAGGTTCTTGGGATAACTTGTTTTTCACCTGTAATAAATAAAATGTTTAATCATGTAAGGAATATGGAAAACATGTTGTTTTTTACTTGTATTCACTGTAATCATTCACTTAAAATTGATTAAAACCACACACACACACACAAAAGATCCTACTCTAAGCCAGTGTGGCAACTCACGCCTCTAATCCTACTATCCAAGAAATTGAGGCAGTAGAAATTCTGTCAATTTTATGAAACCATGGGATGCAGTGAGCTCCCAAAAGGAAAGGGTAAAAGAAGGGAATATATCCTAATCTAGAATGCTGGGGAAAAAATAAACACCCTCATTCTAAGAAGCCAGTAAAATAGTTTATAGGTAATATTTTTCACCATAGTTTTTAGTAGTATCACAAATGTTTTCGGTAAATTCTGATGGTATAATACACTAATATTACATGTATACTGTATGATATTTAGTAAAATAATTATTAAACAGAAATTTATTTTATGTGGTTGTTTATTTTTAGGTTTAAGCTAAAAGGCTCTTGATATTTAAAGCCTGGAGTTGTATTTATTAGTCTTGACTGGGTTTTTGTTGTCTGTTTTTTAAATGACACTCTTGGGAGGAAATAGGACTTATAGGGAGGAGGGAGACAAGAACATGTAGTGATATATAGTTTGTGTTCTGACAAATAACGCTTGCCTGGAGATCAGAGGACAAAGCTAGCAACTAGTTAACCAAGAAGCCAGGCAGTGGTGGCACACACCTTTAATCCTAGCATGCAGGAGGCAGAGGCAAAGATTGGCCATGCTGGACTATACCAGATCAATCTAGTCTAAAAGAAAAACAGAGCCAGGCAGTGGTGGCACACACCTTTAATCCCAGCACTAGGAAGGTTGAGAAAGGAAGTGATATGGCTGGGCAGAGAAAGGAATATAAGGATGGAGGAGACAGGAACTCACGCTCTTTCAGGTTGAGGAGTTGGTGAGGTAAGACGTGGTGGCTGTGACTTGCTCTGCTTCACTGATCTTTCAGCTTTTACCCTGATATCTGGCTCCGGGTTTTTATTATAAGACCATTTAGAATTTGTGCAACAAGAACATGCATGTGGGGTGTGTGTGTGAGAGAGAGTAATCAGGATTATATACATGTATTTCGTTATTAGAGAACAAACAAACAAACAAAGTGAATTCAGACTTATAAAACAATAAAAGCTGTGTGGTGGTATTGTGTTCCCCAAAATATTGTGTACCTTAATAAACTTATCTGGGGTCAGAGATGGAACAGCCACAATATTAAACATGAGGATAGGCAGTGGTAGCACACGCCTTTAATCCTAGCATTCCAGAGACAGAAATCCCTCTGGATCTCTGTGAGTTCAAGGCCACATTGGAAATGGCCAGGCTTGGTGACACATGCCTTTAATCCCAGAAAGCAAGCCTTTAATCCCAGGGAGTGGTGGTAGAAAGCAGAAAGGTATATCAGGCGTGAGGACCA